>JAPMLY010001400.1:0-10000 GCA_026401115.1 Tetraselmis chui
ACACAGGGAAACCCGCTTCTGTCTCCGATAGTCTACTGTTTATGCACACACATCTACGGAAAAAGCCACACGTAGGCACTCACCAACAGACACGTGCCCGCGCAAACAAATCCGGTTACAAATCAACTCACCCTGCCTTACATGTTTTTTGTTCTGTGGCTTACTGCTTACACTCTGACCCGTGCACGTTCTTCTGCAGTATGCCATGTGAACACACCTACGCAGCATGTCGCGCGCACACACGAAACCACGCACACACACACACACACACACACACACACACAGGGGGAGAGAGACATTCATGGTAGTTCCTATACAAACACAGTTCAACACACACACACACACACATACACCCATGTGCACTACGGGCCCGTCGTAGTGCATCAGTACATAGCGTCCATCTTCTGACTGTCCTTTTTGTCTGTGATGTGTGCGTGCAGATAAAAAGAAGAGCCTGAAGCGGTTGTAGGTCAGCGAGGGACACCGGAGATGGGGCAGTGGAGACCGCGCTAGCGGCATTCTTTTTTGAACATCATTCAATTCCCCTTACACACACACACATATACACACACACACAGTCGGGGGCGCTAGTGGTTGTGAGACTAGGTCCCTGTCAGTTGGACGGCTTAACCACGCGTGCAGCCCCCGCACGGTTGGTGAACCGTGCGTGTACGCTGCGCCGCGCGGAATTCATTTAAAAGCAAATAAGAAATGGTTTAAAGATAGAAAGGTTGGTGCCTCAATACTTGGACGCCCCTTGTTCCTGTGTCAATTTGAAAAAGAAATGATATGGGACATGTACCAGCTTCTGTCCTGGGGCCCTCCTAACTACGCCACGTAGGAAGATGATGAGAGGGCGGGTGTGGCGGCCTGCGGTGGCTTCTTGCACATCATATTAGCGAGCTCCTCATCGGACGCGCCAGCGATCCTACCGCCCTGACGCTGCACGTCCGCCAGTAGCTACATCCCCGCCGCCGATGGTCGATCCTCCGGCAGCAACACCGCGATCCCGGGCGGGTAGGGACACATGAGCTCGCCGCACACCCGCTTCGCACACGCTCACCCTGCACCGCACAACCCATAGGCGTGTGAGGACGGCCGCTTTCGGCAACCATCCGTGCGACATGTCGGAAGGTGTGACGATTACTATTGTCATGTAATAGTATATAAAAGGACATTGCATAGGTACTCATTACTCATTTGATCCGTACTTCCAATATGTAGAGTACGCACATGTAGGCTACACGCCGCTCTATTATGTGACTTCACGAGACATACATGCTACGTCTCTAGTCGGTTAAAACCCTTACGAAAGTCCTACTAGCGCGCAAGCCACGAAGATTATGCGAGATCAAATGGAGCTAGCTAGGAGATATGTATTTAATCCTAGTGTTGTTGAACCGTTGGCGGCTCAACCGTAAGACACATCATGATTCGTTACCAAACACATTCGAAAATCATGTCTCAGAAATTCGCTAGGCGTCCTTGCTTCCCAACATCCGTGACGACGGAATTAACTCGATGATCGGCATGCCTCAAGGTTCGATGAGCTACGCAGAGTACACTCAACAATTCAACGACTTCTTACTACCAACTTTTCGGACCATTTGTCGTTGATAAGGCGCTAAATTTTGTAGCCATCGTTCCTCTCGAGTAGACAAATCGCGCTGCCGAAAGAAGTGTCGCAACGTGTCGTGGTCCGTAATTACCGTAAATCTTGCCGCGCCATCTAAGTAGCAACGGAATTTAAGTACAGTAGAGCATCGCGCACTGCCAGTAACTCTTCTTCGTGAACATGATAAAGTGCCTCATGCTTGTTCATCTTTCGAGCATGATACGCAACAAATTGTAGTCCAATACCTTGGTCTTGCAACAACACAGCAAATCCTAAAAATAGCATAACCAAATAATTGTTTGGTTAATGAAGGGTTACGAGCGACACATTTAATTAATGAACCAAAAACTATTCCAATTCCTGCTCCTCCTCCCACTGCAAATCCAAAAGCATCCGCGCACAAAGTGTACCTTGCATTAGGAGAAGTGTCAAGAATTACCATGACTGGTGCTCGTACCATCGCATCTTTAATTTGCTCGAATGCTGATTGGGCTTGAGGAGTCCAACGAAATTCCGGTGTGTTCTTGATCAAGTCCGTTCATGGGGTTGCAAGGGTTGCGAATTGGTTGATAAACCTCCGGTAATATCTAGCAAGTCCCAAAAATCCTCGTACTTTTGTCACACATTTCGGCCGGGGCCAATTATATAGTGCCTGCTTCCACTTTGTCGGGGTCCATTCGGATCTGTCCAGCTTCCACCACATGTCCAAGGAAGTTGACGCTCGATCGTCCGAAGTGACACTTAGAGAGATTGATATGCAACTAGTGTCGTTGCGACTCTCGTAACACGAGTCGAATATGCTCGAGGTGTTCATCGGCCGTCTGATTGTATATCAACACGGCGTCCTGATATACCACGCAGAACTTGCCAAGATACGGGGCTAAAGCTTGATGCATCATCGCTTGGAATCCAGCTGGGGCGTTGCATAGTCCAAAGGGTAGAACGCAATACTCGAACAATCCGTAATGAGTTCGGAATGTTGTCTTATGTATGTCGCGCTCTTTAACTCGAACTTGGTGATAACCATTATATAGGTCCAACGTACTTAAATAATGAGCCCCATATAGCGAATCGAGTAATTCATCGATCCGGGGTAACGGTGTACGGTCTTTCCTCGTAAGGTCGTTGAGTTTCCGGTAGTCTGCGCACATACGCATGGTACCATCCTTCTTGCGTACAAATAAAATCGGGGCACCGTACGGAGATTTAGACGGACGAATCCAACCTTTTGCGAGTAAATATTGTAAATGTACATGAACCTCTCGGACTTGTGCCGGTGACATACGGTATGTTCGCTTAGGTGGTTCATCGCACTCCATGTTACTCTCGAAGTCACACTCGCGGGTTGGTGCTAGACCGGCATGCTCCGTAACGATGTCCGTAAACTCATTTAGGGAATCTCGCAACGAAGTCGTCCACTCGGGTTGTTGATCGGTATTGATGTCGTCGACCGCGTCATGTACTTCTCGTAGTCCAATCACGAAGAGATATGATGGTTGTTGTCTAAGCAGTTTTGCCATCGCATCCGCCTCCAAGTGATGTACTGCCACTGGTACGGTGTACTCGTAGCCGTACACCATAACTTCGCTAGTTTTACGGTCGCGGATCGTTTTAGTAGACCAGTCTATATCCGTGTTGACGGCTTGTAACCAAGGTTGACCGAGGATGATGTCGAATTTATCAAGTTTTGTCATAATAATCGCGTCCAAACGTATGTCAAGGGTCCCTATTGTAAGCACTTCATTCCGTAGCAAATGGCGGGTCGTAGTTGTACTACCATCTGCCAATTTTCTCCGGTATTTTTCTCAGAGACCGTCGGAATGTGATGCTCCCGTACCCACTCAGTCTTGCAGAAATTTTCCGAAGCGCCAGAGTCAACCAAAATACGGCATCGATGTCCGCGTAAGGTGCCTTCCAACACTAAAAGACTTGTTCCATATTGGGTCGTAGATACGTGTAGCGTCGCATGAACACTGTCCTCTAGTCGGACGTTCTTGTTCATCCACCCGTCGATCGGTTTACCAAAAGTCTCGTAACGAAGAGGGAACTGTTGATCTCCACGAACTAGATAACCCGTACGCCGCGCCGAAATTAATTCCTTCCAGGTAGCCCATACTGCCCGAGAAGTTGACGTTGCGTTCGGTATCGATCCGGGTCGAACGCAAGCGATATACACGTAGCGCTTATTCTGTCCAAAAGATTCCGTTCGTCCTAAAAGGCGTAAATTTGTTTCGCTCACCTTAAATATAGTTGTCTCCGTAAGAGCTCGCGCTGCATTTCGTTCCGGGGTCGCGTCCTCAATCTCTTGTTTGCCACGAGGAAACCAGACCATGCCAGTATCCTCATTCGTCAGTAGCACTTGTCGGCCATTGGTAACAAGAGTCGTCGAGTGAGTCCAATAGGTCTTCGGGGGGTTTTGTAGATTATCGGGCAGAAATCGAACTCGATCGGTGTCATCGACGTAAACTTGCGTCCTCTCCGATCTCAATTGTTCTCCTCGATGAAAATTCTACGTCTCTCGGCTTGTGTTCACTCGTCCTTCTAGCTGTTCTAGGGCCCCGAAACCACGTGTGAGGTGCTACTTTGGTTAGGCTAAGTTTGCAACCCTAGACTAATAGTATAACTTAATATCTTGATCTTATTATATAGCGTAGAGAGAATTGATAAGATTGTCTTAGGAACACGATTTCTTACAATCTATGTGTGGCGAAAATCTGGTCTTTACCGGTCTGGGTCTCTCCCATGGCCAGTAAGTCCCCGTCTTCAAATATCCACGTCTCGGGTGTTCTAGAAATAGCCTTAGAACATGTAGCTTGTGCTGCCATCTAACTAATCCAAACAATTACTAGCGTCGTAGATATATACTACTTGACATTCTCTGTACCGTCTTATCTAACCTTTACGCACAAGCTCATAGAACTATCTAGAAGAGACACTGCTAGTGACTATGTACTGTCCGGGGAAAATACGGTGATACAGTGGCAGTGCCGTGATGACAATAAAAGAGTCACTGAATATCGGTAAGATAAATGTACCGGTACAAGGTACCATTTACAGGAAATGGATGATGGCACATTCTATTGCACTGATATAAATGGGCTAAGAAATGACAAACCACTTGAACATCTTTTGCTCGGGCTTAGGTTTTTTCCTCTTTTCTTCTTTTTGCTTGGTGGCCTCCACTGCTTTTTCTTGTAAGAAATTGTAAATAAATACTTGAACATATTTTCCGAATTACTTCGAACGGATGTTTATCGAGATTTTTCTGCGACCCCTGACTTTGTCAGATTTCGCAACCGCTAGCCTGCAAGAGCCCCCAAGACACCAAGATCATTTTTACAGGAAATGGGAGGTTTTCAAGTTGTGGCGCCAAGCCCTCCCTCATATTGCTTTCTTTGTAGTTCATGTATCGCACTCCCGAAATGTTTTGCTCCAAGATGGTCCTTGGTCCTTCTCGCATTACTCGAATGGGCCGACGCCCGGACGGGTAGGGCAGAACTTTCTTGGTCATTGCCGGGAATGCATTCATGCTTGTTTGCATGTCATTGGAAGGTTTTAGTTGGTGAAACTCCAACACTGGCCTCGTGTGGGGTTAGCGCAGTATGGTACGGTTCTCGTACAATGGTACGTAATGCACTCACACGAGCGTCGCCTACCCGGGAGCATGATCGATGATGAGTTTGAGGTTTGTTTCGAACTTATGCTCTCTGTCATGCTTGCAAAACGCCGCTTGTAGAGGGTGCCGGTGCGGGTTCCATGCCAGTCCCATATCCCGGGGCGCAAAAAAATAAAAAAATAAAAGATCCTAAGTTCCGCACAGTAATGAGGACGCTGGTGCTTAAGGAGGGGACAGTGCCATATCCTGGCCCATTTATCTGTGTGCTAGCATATGACATTATTTATTTTCCTCAAAATGGTACCTGTGTCTTCTTCCATGAGTGACTCTTTTATTGTCATCACGGCCGTACCATTGCATCGCCGTATTTTCCCCGGACAGTACAGAGTTACTAGCGGTATCTCTTCTAGATAGTTCGTCTCTAGATAGTACCAAGAGCTTGTGCGTAAAGGTTAGATAAATAAAACGGTAAAAATAATCTCAAATAATCGGTATCGCTAGTAATAGTTTGGTTTAGTTAGCTGCCAACACAAGCTACATGTTCTAAGGCTGTTTCTAGAACACCCGAGGCGTGGATATTTAAAGACGGGGACCTACTAGCCATGGGAGAGACCCAGACCGGTACAAACCATATTTACGCCACACCCATATTGTAAGAAACCTTGTTTCTAAGACAATCTTATCAATTCTCTCTACCACTACTAGCCCATAAACCACGAAATTCACGAGAGATATCACCCAGCGGGAAGACCAAGCGCTGCTCCGAGCACCGTTGCGTGTCTATCCGAGCCCGTGTGGAGTCCAAGGTGTCCGGCTTCGACGTCTTCACGTTCTTGTGCACCAGCGACGATGCCGTTGACCAGCGTGTGCGGAAGTTGTACGAGCTTAGGCCAGAACTATCCAAAGCAATCACGAAAAACATCCCGATGACCAAGAAAGACGAGAAGGCCCACGGTGAGGCCAACGTGTGTTGTGAGTGCAAAAAGTCGTTTGGGTCATGCAATAGCAAGCTCAAGGTCCGACCACAAGACCGGGGACTACATAGGCGTGTGCCACGCTGACTGCAACCTTCGTATTGGAATTTGCAAGGTCGAAATTCCGGTGTTTTTCCACAACGGTGAGGGCTACGATAACCACTTAATCAGCCAAGCCATCTCCCGCCTGGAAAACATCGAGAACTTGAAGCTATCTGTGATCCCCGACAACACCGAGAAGCGCAAAATGGAAAACTTCCGAGGCTAAAGGATCCTAGACATTATCTCGTTCCTGAATTGTGGGGTACGCACTATGTCCAACAATCTGATTGGGGACAACCCAAAGAACGCCCCGAGATTTCACGAGGTCTTTAGCATCAAGGGGCTGAGCGAGGACGAGCTCATCCGGGTGACCCGCAAGGGCGTGTTTTCCTACAAGTGGTTCGACTCGGTGCCCAAGCTAGAACACACCGTGATGCCGTACCAAGAGGAGTTTTTCAACGACTTGCCACGCGAAAAGTGCTCGGAGGGGGAATACGCCCAAGCTCAATGGGTGTGGGAGCGGTTCGGCTGCACGACTTTCCGCGACTACCACGACCTCTCATGAGTGAGTGAGTGAAGTTGCCTCGAGTTGCCCGTCATGCGTTAAGATATAATGTGGTGTTTGTCACGCAATTTAGGCCCCCGCACACTATCTACCACGCTTTGCTTTGTGGCATAGTCTCTGTCACGCAGTCATATGTAGTCCTTTCTATCGACCACGTCTTGCCATTTTGGAGACTTATTTTCACATGAATAGATACAAAACAAGGAAGCCCATGCCCTAACTTTACCGAGCCATTGATGGGGACATGTCCGTTGTTGGTTCCTCGACCTATTATCCTTCTGCCCGCGAGAGTCGGGACAGATACCGCGCACTCGCCCTCGCGCTCCCATCGCATCTTGCGCCCCTAACACCTCAGCGCCTATCCCATCAGCGGCGCCTTGCCGCGCAACATTTAAGGCCACACAGACGGAGGGCAGTGCCAACCACACCCACCCACCCCGCCTTGTGCAAGTCACCGCCACCAACATGCATCGTGTAGAGCTCCCGCTTGTCTGCCGCATGACAACATTCACCATCACATATTTCTTGCGCAGGCGGTGGGGCGAAACCATGTGGACGTCCCATTCGATGTTTGTGTGGCGAGTAGAATCCTAGTACAAAATAATGGTTTGGAGGACTCTTACTCCTCGCTTTTTTGACTGCATTCCATATTAGCTTTCCGATGAATTTTGTACCCGCAATTGTAAAACCACTACCCATGAGCTAAAGTCAATAGCTCAGTACTAGCGTACTAAGCAGTAAGATTAACTTGGCGTCAAGACAAGCCAGATCACGTTTGTCCGGTGTGAAACCAGCACGTCTCATGCGACGCCCATTCAAGAGTCGTGTGACGCCTCAAGAATCAAGGCGAGCTAGGCTTGGCTACTTGAGCCGGCGCAATAGAGGGAGGAGATAAGTCACTTATTATTTTTCTTATTATCTTTAATTACATCAACTACATTGCGAAGCAGTTACGCTCTCACGCAGTCTTTCGGCATTAGCCGTAATCAATTGTTACGCAGTATGCAGCAAGCTGATGATACATCAAGAGGTGGGTCCAGCTGGCTGCTAGTGCTTTGTACCAGCCCATAAGCGGGGATGGTTTATGCCTCTTCGAATGGTGCGCGACAATTTAAAGCAAGAGGTCGCGCATTTTAGTAGTTTATGGGGCACACAAGCACCGAAGCTTTGTGTGTGTGTGTGTGTGGTAGTGGGAGGGAGGAGGGGGCGTCTACGTTGTCCATGATTAATTGTTATAATATCATTGCAAAGCGGATCTTTATTCTAATCCTCAACCCCACTAGGTAGGCTCCTAGTCGGTACCGGGAAGCGGCGCTTGGGGAAGGGTACATGTTTGCATGTGGGCTGGCTTGAGTTGGCGGAGACGATGCGGTCCGCGCTAGACATAATAGGAGTGTAGGACATGGGATGCGGCCCAAGCCGGGCTCGTAGCCGAACATACACGAAGAGGAGGTACAAGCCCCCGCTGGTGATGAGGTGGGAAAGGATTGAGGTCATGGAAATCTACAGGGCTTACAGTCATTGCAAGGGCAGTGTATCTCAGTCTGTTTGTAGGCCGCAGGATATGAAACATGGCGGGAGTACTCTCACGGCCCGAAAAGCATTGTGCCACTTGTTGCATGCTACGCAATGTGTGCACAATGATGTACCATTGAGGTGTCAACATGGGCTAGCATTGATCCAATGTTGTGGATGCTCCCAATGCGCGTGCAGCCGTGCAGTGTTGGCGTGCAGACATCAATACGACTCCGCTACTACGCGAAGATGATGTACTTGGTTTAAGTATTGGTGATAAATCCTCAGAGCTATAATCCGTCAAATTTCCGTTGGTCGTTATCTGTTGACCAGGCGCTCATACTCCTGCAAGAGCAATGACTTTGCAAAGTTGTATACCTCAATTTCGGGGCAGTTGAGCTGAATGACCACATCCCGCTGCCCGGCTGTGAGGGTAACCTCTGGGGCGCGGTTTCCGTTATTCTTTTCGTGCGGGAGGGTGAAGTCCGCGCTGGGGACGATCCAGGGAAGGAAGTGGTGTGCCACCGCAATGCTCTCGGCAGGGTGTTCCAGCGTGGTGACCACCACGGAGGACATAATGTGCTGCTTGGTCTGCTGCACCAGCTGGCGGGCGAGGTCGTGGTTCTCAGGCAGCCCGAGGCTATTGATCTCCTCCTCATCCCCGTACCCCGATAATATGCGTAGCGCTTCGTTGTTGCACCCAAACCTGGGGATGACCCAGCCCAAAGATACACATGACATGCACATACATGACATTCAGTCGGTTGGATGCATTGCACACCCAGGGGGGCGAGGGCAAGGGGGGGGGGGGGGGGGGGGGGGGGGGGGGGGGGGGGGGGGGGGCACACCCATATTTAGACAACTGGTGCAGCAGAAAGTGGCGCAGCTCCTCAGGCGAATGTCGCTCGATGTTGTACCATGGGAAGCGGTATCTGATGCACGAGATAACACGGGAGACTGGGTCGCGGAAGTTGCTCATGGCATGCAAGTCGGTTTGCAGCCCTTTCTGAAACGAGGCGGCAATAAACTGGCGTCGCACGTCCGACCAAGAGAAGTGGCCCCCAAAGATGAAGCTCTTTCGCGCTGACTTTTTAATTGGGTTGGGCAGGCGCCAAAGTGAACATTCCTTTGGGGATTTGCACGGAATAAACGCTGCCACTTTTGGCATTGCCAGTGAAGTGTTCTTCTCATGTAGCTGCTTCACTGCGTTGTAGATCACCTTCAGTCAAGGGGGAGCACACAGGACAGGTGTCGCACCATGGGAGTCATCGGTCATCACCCCACCCGAAGTTTTCCTTGGCCTACAATATGATGATGTTGAATATAATTGTGGAGTAACTTGGCATGTACTCATCACAGAGTGTGTGGGTATGACTTTGGGAGGGGGGGGGGGGGGTACCGTTCGCCAAGAGCTGCCCCCTGCCTTCCTCTGATGAAAGAAGACAAACGGGTGGTCAAGAGATGGGGAGGCCTGAACCACCCAGGAAGGATCGCCCGAAGGGTGTGTGGGATGGCGGCTGATGGCATGCTGACACTGCGGCAGCAGCGCATCCGGCACTGCGTGATATACTGACTCCTGCTGCGGGCGCGCCAAAGTGGCCGCTATCATGCACATTGCCACCACCAGACACACCGCCACCCGGTGCGGAAAAGGGCGAGGCATTGTTGCGATG
>JAPMLY010001400.1:15000-32500 GCA_026401115.1 Tetraselmis chui
CCTGCAACAGTACATTGCAGGACATTGTACAGGTACTCGTTACGGATATCAATTCGTGCTTTTCCACAGGATGGACGTATACTCGTGGGTACGTCGCTACTGCAATATTGTAATGGTGCTGATGCTACAGTACGACCAGTACCTCCCGGTACGTACAGATATGCATAATTAATCTAACCTGCCAGATGACGCGCCAGAGCGAGCTCTCCAATGCAGAAGGAGCCGCGTCGTGAGACCCAATGCTAGGCAGGCCGCGTCTCGAGGCGGATGACGACGGTTGAGCAGCACTAACGCCTGACACGTAAGCGTAGCTTGCAGGCGTAACTAGTCTGGGCTGAAACCTATTTAAGCCTAGTGCAGTAGAGGGAGGTGACAGAACCTTTTAACAATTCCTTTGTTCATTTACAACATCTACTGCCCAAGTATAGCAGTGAAACATCTTTCATCAATTGCCTCTCGACAACATCATTTGCCATCTTGCAACAGCAGAACTAGACAGACTAGAACAGATTTGTGCTAGCGTTTAGCTTTCAGAGGCTAACCGCCACACTGGTTTCGGAGCTCTTTGGTCGACTCACGCTTTCGTTGCTCGTTGATCTGCTCGAAGTTGTTTGCTTGAATTGAGATGGCTTCTCTCGGAGCTGGACATTACGTGGTTTTAGTAATTCACGTCGGAGGAACTAAATCGTCGGATTTGAAGTTGGTGTTTCAGCGTGAGCCTCGTTCTGGTAGAACTTGGTTCCCAGCTGGCTCTGTCTTACCTAACGAAGAGCCTGTCGACGCTGCTATTCGCGAGTTACACGAGGAGACCGGTCTTGTTCTGACATCGGATGATTTGACGCTGTTGAGTGGTGAACCTGTTAACGTTACACTACCTCAAGGACGACAGCTTGTTTACGTGTACTCGGCATCTATTCCTGTCCTGTTTGCTACGAACAGCTTACGTACACCTGCTCAGGTCGAGCAGGCTGTTTTGGAACAGTCGACAGTTAATCCGGATGGCACTTACGTCGTCCCGGAATCCATCAACATTGACGGTCTGACACTTACGCCGGCACAGACAGGGTTACTTCGTGCTAAGAAGCACAAGAGTGAATTACTTCACTTCGGTTACGTGGCTCAGTGGGAATCTTTCTATCGAGCAATGACACAACATGTTCCAGTCATGCATGACGACACGTCTATCCCGAGACAGTTCCACATGTACCCCCGGTTTACAACGGTCGACTCTGGTTCTGTCTGGCTGCTGATTGTTGGACACATCAACCGACTGACTGGTGAAGGACCTACAGATTTACGAGTGGGAACGCCGATGCCTACCCACAACTTTGCTGGACTATCTGTGACTCTCACGGAGACTCAGCGTAAGGCTGCTATTACTTCACCGTACCAGAATGGTCAGGTACCTAATGTACTGGAGGATTGGCTTGAAGCACAGCCTCAGCGTTTTATAATGCTTGGAATTACGGCCAACTCGTACAATGCAGTGTTCTGGGTTACTTCACAGTTTTCTGGACACCTTGGTGGGTGGTGGTTGAACCGGAAAAATCAGCCTCCAATTCCATCTACGTACAACGAGCTTGTTGAGGAGTTACGCAAGTCGACGTTTCTTCCGAACATTCAGGACGACGCAATTAACGCTTTGATGAACTTTACGCAGAGCAACACGATGAGTTACGCAATCTACACTAAACAGTACAACGACTACTTACGTCGGTCTCGTCAAAACCTGACAGCTGAAGTGCAGTGTGTACGCTTCATTAATGGCCTGGCAAACGATGCGCTCAAGAAACTGGCTAAGTCACACCGAGCTCAACTAGGATACCAGACTACGCTAGTGGAGCTGCAAAACTTTTTGAATAACGTCGTGACAGATTCGCCGGAACTAGGCAATGCGAGGTCTGCTGCTGGACCTTCTGCCCAGCCTACACGCAAGCGCAACCTTGATGACCCTCTCGAGGAAGCCTCTAACATCTGGAAACGTAACAAAGGTGGCCGTGGACGTGGCCGCGGACGTGGACGTGGAGGTGGCAACAATGGTGGACGTGGTCAGACATCTGGTCGTGAAGATTTTAATTCGCTTGCAAATGCGATGACACCTGAGGAGCGCAAGCGACACATGGACGAGGGACTTTGCTTCAAGTGCCACAAGAAGGGACACCGTTTGTTCCAATGCCCGGAGTTCAAAGGCAAGGCACCGATGCAACCTAAGAAGCAATGATGGTGGCAAGGCTGTTCTACAAATGAACTGGAGCAGCCGGCTACATCTACTGTTCATTCTGAGACACTGTTAGCGACAGAGGTCGTCGATACACCTTCGGCATCTCCATCGACTACAGTTGCGACACCTGTAACGCAAGTAGCAGGTCGTCGTCGTCAGACTAAGCAGAGACAGAGTCGTAAACCTGTAACCAGACGTTCAGTTGATTGGAAACTGGTTGACTCAGTCTTTGACCCTCTGCATGCACGATTCAACTTCACGTTGGAGGGATGTGCTGATGATGAAGGTCTAAACTCGCACGGTGACTTACCTCACTGTTCGCCGAGTGACTCGATTCTAGACAGAGACTTGACAGGAGAACGGGTGTTCATCAATCCACCCTGGGAGTTAGCTGAGCAGATTGCGCAGCATTTTGAGGATTGTCGTCGAACATCTCCGACATCTACGATGGCTGTATTTGTACTACCAAAGTGGGCGAAATTTACTCAGGTGACTAAGCACTGGAAACTTTATCAAGAATTCCCAGCAAGGACACAGCTTTTTACACGTCAGTCACTGGAGAACCCAGCGCAACAGGAGGTGGTTGCTCCAGCCCCTTGGCCTGTGCAACTGTGGTTAGTCGACGCAGATTGTGCGTTTAACGACTCTTCAGAACCTACAGCACCTGATCAACCCGACTCGGTACCAGTACCAACAGACGACTCGGAACAGTCCATCGCTACGCTGCGACAATTTTCTTCGCCAGCTACAGCACTACTGACTGACCTCACGGAAGCTCGCCCGTTAATTCGAACTGAGCTGACTGTGAAAACTCCTGATGGCGGACACCACATTTCTGGATTAGTGGACTGCGCAGCGACGCTTGACTTTGTGTCAGAGGACTTTGTACGACGCTTTGCTTTACAGACTCGGAAGTCTGCAAGTAAGACTCCAGTTCGACTCGCTAACGGACAACGAGTGACTTCTACTACAGTCTGTGACGTCACTTTTGAGCTGGCTCGACACGAATTTCACAGGACTTTTTACGTTCTACGTGATTTACGCACAGCTGATTTAATCTTGGGTTTACCATGGCTTGATGACGAACAGGCCTCTTTACAATTTGGTACAACCAGAATTTTTACACTGATGGACGGTACAGCTGTGGAGACTACACTCGAGGAACGACGCCCTGAGTGTCTGCTACTGTCATCTACGAAAGTTCAGAAGCTCATGCGCAAGACGCGCCGCAGCAGAGGACGTCATGCTGATTTTTACGTCATCGAACTTACGTCAGCAGCTGAACAACAGACAGATTTCCACACTGGAGAGGAACTAACTGCAGAACAACGTGACAACTTCCGGTCGTTACTTTTTGAAGACTTCCCGGAGTTACTGCAACCTGTTGACTCTCCACCTGTAAGCCGACAGTGGGATCATCCCATTGAAACAACTGGCCCAATGCGACGTCAACGTCTGAACCGACTGTCACCAGCAGAGCGTGCTGAGCTTAATCGACAGCTCAAAGACGCAGTGGAAGCTGGTTTAATACGCCCCAGCTACAGTGAATTCGGCTCGCCAATTCTTTTTGTGCGGAAAGCTGATGGCTCGCTACGTCTGTGCATTGACTACCGTGGCCTTAACGAGGTTACGCGTAAGGACGCCTACCCACTTCCGAGAGTGGATGACACACTGGACGAACTTAAGGACGCGAATTTTTACACACACCTCGACCTCGCTTCTGGATTCTGGCAAGTTCGAGTGCGTGATCAGGACGTTCACAAGACGGCTTTTCAGACCCCTGATGGCTTAATGGAATGGGTCGCCATGCCGTTTGGGCTGTGCAATGCACCAGCTACATTTCAGAGGATGATGAACGACATTCTTCGCGACTTTTTACATAAGTTCGTGACAGTCTACCTGGATGACGTCTGTATCTACAGTCGAACTCTGGAAGAGCACCTGGAGCACCTACGTCTAGTGCTACAGCGATTCAAGGAGGAAGGGCTGAAATTACGCCTTAAGAAATGCTTTTTCGGATTGCAAGAAATGGAGTATCTGGGCTACACTGTGTCAGCCGGGAAAATTTCGGTTTCCACAAAGAAAGTCGAGGCCGTTGCAGACTGGCCAGTGCCCAAGACGCAGAAGGAGGTTCGCAGTTTCGTACAGTTCTGCAACTTCTATGCGAGATTTATACACCATTTTAGCGACCTTACGGCTCCATTGACGGACTTACTGCGGAAGTCCCAGCCACAGAAGGTTACGCTGACGCCTGCCTGTTTGGAAGCCTTCGAGACTCTCAAGTTACGGCTCATTTCCGCGCCATGCCTGATCCTTCCGGAGGTCGGCTCGGACGCGACGTTCACCGTGGCTACAGATGCTTCAACAGTGGGGATTGCAGCAGTCCTGTTGCAAGACCAAGGAGGCGGTCTTCAACCAGTCTCTTACTGGGCGCGTAAGCTGAATCCAGCTGAGCGTGGTAACACTTACTCTGCGTACGACTTAGAAGCTTTGGCCGTATGCGAAGCTGTCAAGCATTGGAGGTGCTATCTTGAAGGCTGTTCTAAGTTCCTTGTCGTAACAGACCACGACACACTGCGGCATCTGCTCAGGCAACCGAACAACAGGCTGAACAAGCGGCAAGCAAGATACCTGCGGGATTTGCAACCGTTTGTGGGCTCGATGACACTTGCATATCGCAAGGGAGCTCTGAACGAAGCCGACCCGTTAAGCCGGCGTCCAGACTTCGTACCTCAGGCCACAGTACCCTTATTTTGGGATGGCGAGGTTCCGTCAGATCGAGAATTACGACGGAAGTCCCAGCTGCTGTTTGAAGACGCACAGTTAAATTTACTGACTGTTGACGCGTTGCAGCTGAGCCCTGAGTTCGCTGATCTCATTCGCGAGGGGTTCTCACAAGATTCGTTTTATGGGGACGATGGTGAGTGGACAAGAGACAGCCGGATAGAAGCCAGAGATGGGTACTTTTGGCGTCTCAATCGCCTCTGTATTCCACAGAACTCTGAGCTCCGACTGAGATTGATCGCAGAGCTGCACGAAAGTTCGTCAGCTGGTCACAGAGGAGTTGCTAGCACTCTTGCTAAAGCACTCGACAGATTCTGGTGGAAACGAATCCGCCAAGATGTGAAAGATTTTTGTGAACGCTGCGTCGTGTGCCGACGAGCGAAGATTCGACCGCAGATGGCCGCGACTCTTTACCCATTGCCTGTTCCACCCAGACCGTGGCACACAGTTGGTCTTGACTACCTGACACACTTGCCTGAGAGCAACGGCTTTAACAGTGTGCTGATTGTAGTAGACCATCTAACTCGAATGGCCCATTTTCTGCCATGCACAGAGTCGATTACTGCCGAAGAAACTGCCACTTTGTTTTTACAGGGAGTCTACCGTTTACATGGACTGCCCCGTGTGCTAATCAGCGACCGCGACCCGAAATTTGTCAGCGCCTTCTGGCAGACACTTTGGAGACGCCTTGGAACGCGTCTGAACATGTCTACCAGCCGACACCCAGAAACAGACGGACTGACAGAGCGCGTGAACAGCACGTTTCAGCAGCTTCTTCGTTGCTTCTGTTGCTATGATGGCTCTGATTGGTCGACACTTTTACCGCAAGTGGAGTTTGCGTACAATGCTTCGCGTGCACTCGGAATTGAGCACACACCGTTCGAGGCTAACTTTGGTTTTTCTCCTGAGGAGCCTCCTGACCTGCTCTTCAGCATGCGACCATCGATTCCAATTTCGCAAGACGCAACAGAACGGTTGAGATTGTTACAGGAAGTACACAGCCTGGTACGCTCTGTGTTACAGCTACATAAGGACGAGATGCAGGCGCGCACAGAACAGTCTACAGCGCCACACTTCGCTAAGGGAGACAAGGTGTCAGTCGTCACAGCAAATCTTTTTCTCAGAGGACAACCGAACAGGAAACTCAGAGACAGACAGCTCGGCCCTTTTCCAGTGGAGGAGCAGATTGGAAAACACAGTTACAGATTGAAACTACCAGCGACAGTACGCTTACATCCTGTGTTCCATGTTAACAACTTACGACCCTGCTCTACCGCTCCGCTACGACCAGCTGTCCCGGTAACTGTACCTGAAGGAGACGACGAGGAGTTCGACGTCTCACACATCTCTGCTGTGTGCATCAAGTCGCTACCTGGGCGACGAGGCAAATATTTGCTCTTCATGACGCACTTCAGTGATGACGACATTCCACCTGTCTGGCACCGGTTGAACGAGGTGCATCGAACAATTGCGTTACAAGAATTCTTGGAGACGCCCCAATGGCGCAAGTTCGCCAAGACTCAGGCGTACAATGACTTCATGCACGCTCACCCAGCGCGCATTCCTGAGTCCCAGTAACTGCTTCAGTAAAGGAGCCAAGAACCACGGAGGTCTGCCTCGCGGCGGCCTCATTGATCTGTCAAGAGGGGGAGGGTACGAGTGTGACGAGTACAGTCCTGCAACAGTACATTGCAGGACATTGTACAGGTACTCGTTACGGATATCAATTCGTGCTTTTCCACAGGATGGACGTATACTCGTGGGTACGTCGCTACTGCAATATTGTAATGGTGCTGATGCTACAGTACGACCAGTACCTCCCGGTACGTACAGATATGCATAATTAATCTAACTAGCCAGATGACGCGCCAGAACGAGCTCTCCAATGCAGAAGGAGCCGCGTCGTGAGACCCAATGCTAGGCAGGCCGCGTCTCGAGGACAGATGACGACGGTTGAGCAGCACCAACGCCTGACACGTAAGCGAAGCTTGCAGGCATAACTAGTCTGGGCTGAAACCTATTTAAGCCCAGTGCAATAGAGGGAGGTGACAGAACCTTTTAACAATTCCTTTGTTCACTTACAACATCTACTGCCTAAGTACAGCAGTGAAACATCTTTTGCCTCTCGACAACATCATTTGCCATCTCGCAACAACAGAACTAGACAGACTAGAACAGATTTGTGCTAGCGTTTAGCTTTCAGAGGCTAACCGCCACATGTGTGTGTCATTTTGTGTATGTCGTCGTTCATGTATTTGCGCGCAACTGTGTGCATGTGTACACGTGTATGTGTTGTGTCATTCATTTTGTGTAGTATTCATGCGTGTCTGTTAGTCTCGCTCTCTCTCTCTCTCCCTCTCGTTTTATATGTATGTGTGTCGCACTCGCTCTCTCCCTCTCTCTATATGTATGTACGTATTTAAGTATGTACGTATGTCTCTCTCCACATGTTTGCCCCTCTGTCATTATATGTATTTGCCTCGCAGGTTGGCGACGGGGTCGGCATCGGTGCCCGCGGCAGTACCCACACCTATAATATTCCCGCCGCCCGCTGCTTGGGCGCTACTGCCCACCTCGCCGTCCTCCGAGCCTCCCGCCGACTCTGACGCGCCACTCATGTCGTTGTGTCGGCGGCATGATAACTTATCCGCCGGTACACGTTTTAAATTTAAACTGTCCACCCCCCGCCCGTGATGGCTGTCGGTCGTGCGTACGTGCGCTGATCGTAGTGGTGATACTGCGAAACGGCGACAACATCGGCGATCGGTGACTCTGCGCAGTAGCGATAAGCGGTGGCGAACAAAAATAGCAATTTAGCGCCAATCTTAGCGAAAATGAAAATGACAAAGGTAGATCATGTAGATTTGAAAATGACACAGGTTGCTCCCGCGCACGGGGAAAAACCTCCGATAAAGCTTGTATTCCAATTAGACATGCGGTACACGGCTCGCGAGCCATGTACCGAAAACATCACTTTTACATGTACTCCAATTACGGTACACGGCTCGCGAGTCGTGCACCGGCTCAAAAAGAACACGGCTCGGACAAGTAGGAGGAGGTACACGGTTCGGGAAACTAGTACATTATACAATATACCCCGTTCGTCGCGTCGCGCGGGGCTCTTCCCCCTATAGCCGGCAATAATCGCCACGCAGTATCGCTATGCTGTATCCTACCACCCGCAGCCCCGGCAAGCATCGCTAGCACAGTCCGCCCAACATGCCTCGGCGAAAACGTTCCGAAGAGGGGGCCGCGCAAGCCGGAAGCTGGCACTGGACAGAGGCGGAGAAACAAGTTTCGCTTGAAGTGTCCCTCTCAGCCTCGGAGTTGGGGCGCCCTGTAGGGGGTGGTGTTGTAAGTAATACTTTCTACTTATTAGTTGCAGATAGCTATTGTAAGCTACTCTAGATATGATTAGTACATGTCTAGATCGGACATACCGATAAACTGTTTGACTCGGTACATAGTTGTCGCTAGCCTTAGGCTACAGCTCTAACACTTCTGTTATCCCGACACCACGCATGTAGTCTGGTTGTCTCAGTGATTGTCTTGTTTGCGTGACTGTGATTGTAACTACGTTTGCGTGAGTTACCTTCCACACTAACCGTGTTTGCATGGTTCAATAGGTTATGGGCCCCCGCCTTACGTCACTCACGCGCGACAACCTGGTTCGGCGAGCTGCGATCGACATCTCTCCCGCAGAAGGGAAGTTTAGATAAAACCGTAGTACTTTCACCTTGTAGTCGGCGGTATCGCAAGTATAAAATGCAATTTAAAACCCACCTCCACTCCTCTTACGTCTGACACTCTAACATTGGTCTGCTTTTGGTACCCACAGGCATGGGTATGCTAGAACCGTCCGGAAACGGTCTCTACCTCCTTCCCCACCAGCCGGAGCTCCCGTCAAGCCCATCCGCAACGTCGGCACCTGACCCCTCACCTCGGGTTGCCCTTACTGCCCAGTGTGACCCCGTACATTGGCACTTTCGGTTTGGACACATGAACATGCAAAGCCATACTCACGGTGTCCCGACTAGCCATGTGTTAGTTAGCTATGTAAACAAAGTTTCTTGCGACTCATGTTTATTACACAAAAGCCACATATGCACCGCGGAACACCGCCGCTTGCGCGAAACCATCCCGCCCCCTCCTCAACCTGTCCGCTGACCTCTGGGGGCCAATCAATGTCCCCTCCCCACATGGCCTCCGCTATTGCTTGCTCGTCATCGACCACCACACCAACTACATGTGGGTGCGGTTCCTGAAGTCTAAAGACGACGCATGTTCGGAGTTGGAAACAATCCTCTTGGACATCAAACACTTGCATGCCCGCCATCACTCCCAGTCGGGCGCGTTAGCACCAGTCCTCAAGCTTGACTCCAACGATGTGTTTGAAGTTGTTGTCACTCGCCAGATGTGCGCACACCTCGGCGTCGGGGTCCAATTCTTTGCCCCATACGCCCACCACATGCTCGGCAAAGCCGAACGTCCTTGGCGCACTATCCGGGACAATGCGTCGGCGATGCTCCACAGCATGATCGTTCCCAATTCCATGTGGTCGTGCGCCGTCAGCATTGTTGTGTACCTTCGCAACCGCACGTACAGCCGCTCAGTCGGACCCAATGGTGGCGTCCCCCTCACACTCCTTACGTCGTCTGTGCCCGACGCCTCCAAGTTCCGCGTCGTCGGCTGCGCCGTTTTCGCCAAGGTGCCCGACAAACAACGTCGGAAACTCAGTGAAAAGGCATTTCGCGGCGTCATGGTGGGCAATCCCCCTGACGCACCCGGGTACCGTGTCTACAACCCGGAAACGCGTCGCATCACCACTTCCGTCCATGTTGTCTTTCATGACGTTACCCAAGGCTTCGGCACACAAGTCTCCGTCGACTCGGTCATCACCGACTCTTCGGCAGACGTACCCGCAGCCTCACCCCTATCCAACCCCATTGACCTCACGTTACCAACACCCCTCCCCCCCCCTGCCACCCCTCGCCATGCTCGGCTCCGCTCACACCCCATTCGATCCGGCGATATGGTTGCCCACTTGTCCGACTACCCCCCGATCCTCGTGACGGCGTGTTGTGATCCTGAACAAGGCAAAGCTCAAGAGGACATCTTTGAGCACCCTCACGTTCCCGACCTAATCACGGGTCCCCCGCACACACCTGCAGGCACGTCCCCAAATGCCGTCGCCCTCCTCTCCACCCGGGATTGTGTGGAACCGAAATCCTACCGGGCTGCGCTGGACAGCGCCCAAGCCCCCTAGTGGCAAGCAAATATGCAACAGAAGTATTCCTCCCTCATCGCCAACGGCACGTGGGAACTTGTGGACCTCCCCCCAGTCTGAATGGTCGTTAACGGCATGTGGATCTTCAGAGTCAAGTCGGATACCGCCGGCGACGTCTCCCGCTTCAAAGCGCGGTTCGTCGCCAAGGGGTGCAGCCAACGCGCTGCACTGGACTACACAGAGACGTTCTCCCATGTCATCCGCATGGCCAGCCCGCGTCTTTTCCTGGCCATCGCAGCCGCTCGCGACCTTGCACTCTGCCAGCTTGACATGGACACAACGTTTCTCTACGCCCCCGTCCGGGAAGACGTGTACATCCGCCAGCCCCTCGGCTTCAACGATGGCACGTCCAAAGTGTGTCACCTCAAGCGCTGCCTCTACGGCCTCAAACAGTCCCCCCGCGAGTTCAACATGCTACTTCGTGCATGGCTCGTCGACCATGGATGGCAACAATGCGTCTTCGACCCGTGCATCTACATCTACCGCACCGGCCACGTTTTCGCCATGATCGCCATGTGCGTTGATGACATTCCCGCGGCCTGAAATGATGCCACTTGGCTCGCATCGTTCAAAGCTCAACTCGGAGCACGGTTCAAGATCAAGGCCCTCGGTGACCTCTCCCAACTCCTCGGCATGCACATTATCCGCGACCGCTCCACGCGCACCATCTCGCTGGACCAATCCAAGTACCTGCGCGACATACTCGCCAAGTACGGCATGTTCGACCCTAAGCTGTCGTCATTTCCCATGGACCCGGGCTTCCTCGCCGGCCTCGCGCACATGACCTCGCCCCCCTCTCACCGGGGTGGCCAAAGACGTCTACCCCTGCCTCATGGGCAGCCTCCAATACGCAGGCGTCTGCACGCGCCCCGATGTCTCCACGGCGTTGAGCATCCTCGGCTCCGCCCAGGCCTCACGCACGGAGGCAAACTTGCAGGCTCTCAAGAAGGTCCTCCGCTACCTTCATAGCGCCATCGACATGCGCGTGACGTTGGGGGGGTACGGACCACAGCCTCCGACTCACATGCTTTGCCGACGCTGACTGCGCCAGCGACAGCAACACCCGCAAGTCTCGCTCTAGTTATATCTTCACCCTCGGACGCGGGCCCATTAGTTACAAGTCAAAACAACATACTTGTGTAGCTCAATCCACGTGTGAAGCCGAGTATTGCTCTATTGTTGACGCCACCAAGGAGGGACTCCACCTCCGACAACTCCTGGGGGAAATCTTCAACTCCTCCATCACCGAAACCACCACCATTTGGGAGGACAACCAAAGCGCCATTGCATACTCCCAAAATGCCTTGGTCAGCGAGAAGACCAAGCACATCGGTCTGAAGTGGCACTTCCTCAAAGACCACGTGGAGCATGGAACCGTCAAGTTGAGATACCTCCCCACTGACCAGATGGTGGCTGACATGCTCACCAAACCCCTCCCAGGACATGCACTGGCAAGACACCGAAGTGCAATCCTTGGAGGACAAGACCCAGTGCAACGCTTCATCCCGTAGCTACCTTCAGGGGGAGTGTTGTAAGTAATACCTTCTACTTATTAGTTGCAGATAGCTATTGTAAGCTACTCTAGATATGATTAGTACATGTCTAGATCGGACATACCGATAAACTGTTTGACTCGGTACAAAGCTGTCGCTAGGCTACAGCTCTAACACTTTTGTTATTCCGACACCACGCATGTAGGCTGGTTATCTCTGTGAATGTCTTGTTTGCGCGACTGTGATTGTAACTACGTTTGCGTGAGTTACCTTCCACACTAACCGTGTTTGCATGGTTCAATAGGTGGAGGTGCCTCTCTGGGAGCGTGCGGCAATGTTCTTCAAGGAGCTCGCGCTCGGCCGCTTGAAGCACCTCTTTGTAAGGGGGGCAAGGTAACAGCCGAACAAAGCGTGGAGCTTCGGTGCTATTGAAATTGAAATTGTTTACAACATGTACCGTATGCGCATGTTTACACCAAATACCGTATGCGCCGGTTGCTGTCTCTGGGCCGTTCCAACTATGCCATACAAGAAACTAACTAGTCATGGCTAGACTGTAAACCACCTAGATCGGGGGTTTTATTCCCCCCCGGGGAGAGTGCGGTGCATGGTGAGGACGGTGTGCAGTCAAGGGCGTGCGAATGTGCAGTGTGCGGGGGCGCGGCGAGAGGTCGTGCGTGATTTGATGCGGTATACAAGTAGGAGGTGGTGTAGCCATTGGACAATGCGCGTGTGAAGTTGTGCGAGTATGCGAGATGTGTCGAGTCGTGCTTTGGAGATAAGTTTGTCAGGAGGGTCGGTGCTGAGGGCGAGGAGAGAGGTGAGACTTGCGATGGTGGATGAGTGCGGTGTACCCGTGCGGCTCATGACGATGGGGAGGATGTCGACTTCGGTACCTGGCCAGTGGTTGCGGATGGCAATTGCGAGGGGTGTGTATTTGGCTCTAATGAAGTGGGTTGTTTGGGAGAGATTGTGCTCTGTGCAGTACTTCCACTCCCCTATCTGAGTTTTCTTAATATATGAGTATCGGCGGCGGCCGTTTGTGTGACCGACAAATCGAGGTTCGAGAAGGCGGATGAAATCGGGTGTGTGCGCCGGGGGTCGTAGGGGAGGGGGGGAGAATCTCAAGGGGGAGGCTGGCGGGGCGCGAGGTTAGGGAGTCGGTCGAGAGACCTTCGTCAGCAGCAACAAGGCGGGTAGGCATGTGGGTGGGGTGAGGGGGGTAATAGTCAAGAGGGGTGCGGGTGGGAGTGGGGGAGGTGAACGACTTGATAGGTTTGTTGCCGAAGTCTGCAGTGATGGTCTCCCACCGATGGCCGTTGTGTCGTTCCAGTAGGGCGAGTAGAAGTTGTAGCGCGATGTTGTGGCGGTCTTGATTTAGGCCAGGCATGGTTGGGCAGTTACCGGCCAAGTGGCCGTTGCTGGTGAATTGGCCACACATGAGGCAGCGCAGGGTGGGGTTGTGTGTGAGAAGGCGGGTGTTGTGGACTCCCCACATGAATTTTTGTTTGTTGGTGAATTGGATGGTGGTGAGTGTTGTGTGTTTTTTGTGGAAAGTGAAGTTCACGCCGTCCATCTCGGCGCGGGCGAGGAGGGCACCGTGCTTGGATGTTTGTGAGAGGGGCGTGTGTGTGTGTTTGGTGTTGTGGGTGTGAGCGTCAGTTTTGAGGTTGGTGTATCTGTAGGGTATGGGTTCCCCTTGGGTTTGTGGAATTAGGGTGTATGGCCATGTCTAGTGGCCTATCGACACGTATGAACCTATAGTGTATGTTGTGTCGGGTGGGTGTCCGTCTGCAACCTTGTAAGCCAGTGTGTCCGCGAGGTCGTTTCCTAGCGAGTGGTTGTGTGCTTTAATTTTGCCGAGGTGTGTGCGGATGCTTGCGTCGCAGCGGATTTTGAGGGTGTGTGTGATGGAGAGGAGCGTGTCGCGGTGGATGTTGTGTCTGTAAGCGGATGGGCAGTTTAAGAAGCCTTGTCCGAGGCGGAGGGAGCACGCACTGTCTGTAAGGAGATGGGTATGGCCTAGTTTGAGGCCTATGTCTAGGCCAACTAGTTCGGCGCGATTAATGGTGTGCGAGGGAGGGGTAGAGGTCACCAGAATTTTGATGCGAGGTGGGTGGCGGCTGCTCCTAGGGGGGAGGAGCCGCCCTTTTTGGAACCGTCTGTGTAAACGAAGTCCTGCCAATTCCAAGCAAGAGTTCCATGGTAGTATAAGTTAGTATAAGTTAGAGTATGTTAGTTTCATGCGTTCTTGGAGGAGGTAGGTGAGGGGGTGTGAGGGGTTGGGGAAGAGATAGTAGATGTATGCTTTGTGTGGTGAGTATGTGTCGATGAGGTGTGGAGGTGGGATGGCGATTGTGGGGTTGGGGAGGTGCGTGTCGTAGATAGACTCGAGTGTGTTGAGTAGTGCGGTCATGGCTGTGTGTGAGGGTAGGGTGGAGAGTGCGAGGGGGTTGGCGACGAGATAGATGTCTACCATCTAGCGTGTGCCGACTGGGGTAGGGGTGGGGTGGCTTGTGTGTTGGTCGGGGGGTAGGAAGGTGTTTGCGTCGTTGAGGAGGGTGTAGAGGTGGTGGGTGTATGGGGAGTTGATGTATTTGGAGTGGCGGTATGGTGTGTGTTCCCATCGGGGGAGTATGAGGATGGTTGTGCTGGGTGTGTGAGAGGCTGTGAGGTGTGCGTTGGTGATTGCATGTTCCATGGCGCAGCGCATGCATTCGTGGTCGTATTCTGGGTTGGCGATGTTGGTGCCGTGCCATGTGTGTGGGGCATTGCTGCCGCTTGATGAGAAGGCTATGTCTTCGGGGTATAGTGAGTGGTAAGTGTGAGAGTGGAGTGATTTATTGAGGGGGTCGGAGTAGAGTTCTGTTTGGATGTGGAATGTGTGGCGGAGAGCTGTGAGGAGGTCTTCTCTAGTGGCCCATCTATTACGGGTGGTGGTGGCAGGTGTGGGGGAGTGAATTTCTGAGCGGGAGCCGACACGGGTGAGGAGGTGGTAGACCTCCTCTTCAATCTTGTGCTGTGAGAGGTTGGGGCGGAAGAGTTGAAATAGGTGGCGGATGCGTGGGCCGTTAAGGGTGGTGACCGTGCGGCCGTCGGGAGTGCAGAGTATAGTGATGTCGTGTAGTGATGGGTGCGCGTGAATGGCGAATTGGCCGGTGGGGAGCATGTCGAGGTCGGGGTGGATATGGTCGTGATTGAACGTTATGATGGGGGTGTCTCCTTGGAACGGGTCCGGGTTCGGGTAGGATGGGTGTCATGGAGGGGACAAAGCCGGAGTTAAGTGCTGTGAGGGCGGTAGGGCCGGAGGGGGTCTCACTGATAGTGTCGTGAAGTTGTAGACACGGTGCTCATTGGACCTCGTGGAGGCAGGTGAGGTCGTGGTGTTGGCCGCGAGCACACCAGCCGCACTGCCATGTGGCGGGTCCCTGAGCGGGGCGGCACTGGGATTGGACGGCAAAGTGCGGGCATGTGCAGCAGGTGGAGGTGGGGTCTGTGTGCATTGGGTCGTGACAGATGGAGCATGTGGTGGGGGAGGGGGTGAGGAGGCATACCGATGTGGGGGTGGAGGAGATGAGGCGGAAGCCGTCGTCGAGATGGAGTTGTATGTCCCATTCCGTGAGGTGTTCCGGGGCCCATTCTACCATGTACTGTGTTTGGCCGTATGCTGTTTCCTTGTGTTTGGAAATGATGCGCGTAACGTCGCAGGGGGGGTAGTGGTGGTCCGAGGGGGCGAGGGATTCTGTGTATATGTGTGAGGTGGGTGCCGTGGGGAGGAAGGTTTTGGTGTGGGGGGTGCGGATGCCGGATGAGAGGGGGGGGCGGGGGAGGTGTGGGCCTGTGGGGAAAGGAGGGGAATCCAAGAGGGGTGGATAGTGGTGGGGGGGATGCGGGCGGTGGAGGGCGGCGGGGGGGAGGTTACGCACCGAGGAGACGGCGGAGCGGAGTGCGCGGCAGATTTGTCCTTCGAGGGTGTCGAGTTGGGAGTCGGTGAAGAGGCCGAGCTGGAGGGTGAAGTGTTTGCCGATGAGGAGTCCACGGATGACCCTTATTCAACGGGATTGTGTTAGTGAGGAGGAGGAGAGGGCGGTGATGAGGGATGTAATAGGACGTCTGAATTCGTTCAAGTGCTCAGTGAAGGTGAGGGAGGTGTTAAGTTCGACCCCTAGGACGCGGTATGTGTCCGAGGGGCTTATGGAGGGGATGGGGGCAGGGGCTGAGTTGATGGTGATAAAGTGAGTTTGGAGGCGGGATGCGAGGAGGGCAATGTTGGCAAGGGAGAGGGCGTTGCCTGAGCGCCAAAGGGCGCCGGTGATGCAGCATTTACGGATGTTGACGGTCATACCTGTGTAGGCGTTGGAGAGGGAGAGTTTCTGGAGTTGGATAGCCATGTTGGGGGTCGAGCCCGTGGCGAGGCTGAGGTCGTCGGTGAAGCCATGTCATGGGTAAGTTGCAGTGGGTTCTGTGGGGTCGACGTTAGTGGCGGGGGACCTGGGCGATAACCCCCGGGCGATGCCCACCGTGAGCAAGCGGAGGAAGGGTTCAAGGAAGAGGGTGAATAGAAATGGGGAGGGGGTGTCCCCCTGCAAGGTTCCTCGATTTATGTTGATGGAGGGGGTGGGGCCATATGGGGTAATGTAGTCGGTGGATGAGACTCCGTAGAGGTGTTCGCATGTATCAACAAAGGTGGAGGGCATACCGAGTTGTCGCATGTGTTTGAACATGATACGGTGGTATGTTGTATTGAAGGCGCCTTTGAAGTCCGCGTACATGACGTAGATGTCTTTGTTGTGAAGTTTTGCATCCTCCATCGTCATTATGATGGATGATAGTGTGTCGTGGATGCTGCGGTGTTGTCGGAATACGGCTTGTTGGTCGTTGAGAATGCCGTGGGTTTCGGCGTATTTCGAGCCTGCATCTTTGATTAGTGCGGTCCATAGCTTAAGGACGTTGTTCATGAGGGCGATGGGGCGGTTGTTGTCGAGGAGGGTGGGGTCACCTTTCTTATGTAGCGGGCATGTTGTGCTGTGGCACAATTCAGGAGGGGTGTAGGATGTGTGGGCGAGGAGGGAGAGGAGAGAGAAGAGGGCGGAGCGGGTCGCCGGGGGTAAGAATTTTTTGATTTCGTTGGGGATACCGTCGGGGCCGGGGGCTTTGCCCGTGCCGAGCGAGTGAATGGTTTTATCGAATGTGTCGCGGGTTATCATGTCGGCTAGGGTGAGAGAGGGGTCTCCGCGGGGCTCGATGGTGAAGTTGTCGGGGTTGTCTGGGAGTTCCCATGGGGGGGTGGGCAGGTCGTGTGGGGTGGCGCGGCTGAGTTCAGCGTCGAAGTGGGAGTGAACCGCCTCGAGGACGTCGGTGGGAGAGGTCGCTGTACTTGTATCGGGTTTGGTGATTTTATGGAGGGTCGAGGTCGCGCTGGGGGGGGGGGAGTCCGCTTTTGATTTTCAAGCGGCGATGGGAGGATTTTGGACAAGCGTTGTAGGCCGTGTTGGCGCATGTTTTTATTTTCCTTAATTTATCCGTGGTGGTAGCTCGTAGTAGGTGACATATGCGTGCATGGCACTATTGTTTGATGGCGTCAAGGGTGAGGTAATCGGTCGTATTTAAGAGGGCTTGGGCGAGGGGGAGGGACCGGTGTTCGTACTACATCGGCGGAGTTTTAGAATGTGTTTGCGTGTTTTTTTGGCAAGCCATGTCGGGTCGAGGGACGCT
>JAPMLY010001400.1:35000-38610 GCA_026401115.1 Tetraselmis chui
ATGTTTCGAAGGCACACTTCCCGCAGAAAGAATGGTTACATGTTAGTTCTTAAGCACAGCTAGACGGCAGTCTATTTCGGTCCGACGCGTTACGCGGTTGTACGCCGGGAAGACACATCATGTATCCACTTATATATCTATGTGTGTTGAGCGTGGTATGCACGGTTCGATAAGGAAGATACTGTAACTTCCGGTGTGTTGGTTACAGGTACGCTACACAACCATCCTTGGGTGACGGCTGGTGTTGAGACAAGAGAAGTGACTTCAGCTATAGCTGTTAGATGTCTATACGCTAGTTCGTGATATCGTGCTCATGCACTCTAAATGATGTCATGTACATAAGGACTTCTATCATAGCATACATTAGCTCTCTGTAACTAATCTACATTAGGAATTACTTACAACACTCCCCCTCAAGATAGCTAAGGTGTGTCTTGTAGTCAGATGGAAGTGATTACAGAATTCCCTCTTCGAAAAGTATCGCTGCATGGGTCCGGATGTCCCCATGATGGCGCTCCTGTGTTTCACGAGTGCAGGTCCATGCAGTGGCTTGGTCAGCATGTCGGCGACCATGTCACCAGTGGGTAGGTACCGTAGTTTGATAGTCCCTAACTGCACGTGGTCCTTCACGAAGTGGTACTTCAGGTCGATGTGCTTGGTCTTCTCGCTCACTTGTACATTCTGCGAATAGGCGATGCAGCTCTGGTTGTCTTCCCATATGGTGGTCGTCCCGCTGACAGGTCGACATAAGATTTCCGAGAGCATTTGTCGAGTATGGATGGCCTCCTTAATTGCGTCCGCTGATGAGTAGTACTCTGCCTCGCATGTGGACTGTGCGACGCAGGACTGTTTCCTCGACTTGTAGCTGACCGCACCTCTGCCCAGTGTAAACATAAATCCCGACCGTGAACGGCGTGTCTCGCTGTCATTGCCCCAGTCTGCATCAGCAAAGCCTGTCAGTTGGAGAGTGTTGTCCTCACCCCCCCCCCCCCCCCCCCCAACGTCAGGCTCATGCTGGGAGATCCCTTGAGGTAGCGCAGCACCTTCTTAAGGGCTTGCATGTGTGCCACCGTGGGATTCGTCTGCGCAGAGCCCAAAATGCTAAGCGCGGTCGAAATGTCTGGTCTAGTGCATATAGCGGCGTACTGCAGACTGCCGAGCAGGCTCGGGTAGATGTTCCGGTCCGTGACTGTGAGTGGCACGGGTGTCTGCTTGGCGATGGCAGCCAAGAAACCATGATCCATGGGCAAACACGACGGTTTGCAGTCCAGCATGTCATGCTTGTCGAGCAGTTCACGCACGTATTAGACTTGGTCCACGCTTAGGGTGTGCGCTGCTCTGTCCCTGGTAATGTGCATGCCATTGATGTTAGACAGATCGCCCTGGTCCTTGATGTCGAACCTAGAGCGCACCAGAGCGGTGAATGCCACCCGCCAGGCTGTGTTGTTGCACGCCACAGGGATATCGTCCACGTAGAGGGCAATCATGGCGAAGACGCCGTCTGGCTCAAAAATGTAGATGCACGGGTCCGACATCAGCTGGCACCATCCTTGAGAGACGAGCCAGTCGCGAAGCAGCTCATTAAACTCCCGGGGTGACTGCTTCAGGCCGTACATGCACCGTCGCAAGTGACAGACATTGGTGGTCCCGTCATCGAACCCAAGTGGCTGCCTGATGTAGACATCCTCTTTTATGGGCGCGTACAAGAACGCCGTGTCGATGTCGAGACAGCCCAGCTCGAGATCACGAGCCGCGGCGATACTGAAGAAGACGCGGAGACTAGCAAGTCGGATGACGGGTGAGAATGTCTCCGTGTAATCAATCCCCTCGCGTTGGCTGCAGCCTTTTGCGACAAACCGCGCCTAGTACCGAGAGACAGCTCCAGAGGCGTCTGTCTTAGCCTTGTAAACCCACATGATGTTGACCACGCGGCGTCCAGCATGCCGGGGAACGAGATCCCATGTCTAGTTAGACGTTAGAGAGTTGAATTCCAACTGCATGGCCGTCTTCCACTCTGCCGACTGTGGACTAACCAAAGCATCTTTGTAGGATGTTGGTTCAACACAGATGCTCGCGGACACCAGGGCTATGACACCCACTGGTCCTTCAGAGCACTTGTGGCGTGGGTGAGCCACCATCATGGAGAAATCAGGAAGGGGGGAGATGTCGTCCATGTAGTCGGACAGGTCGGTCTCACACGAGTCAGTGACACACACGCGCAGCATAGTAGACACGCGGGCAACGTACTCCTCGAAATGAGCGGGCGGGCCGTGAAGGCGAGTGGGTCTGTCCACCTCAACCACAGTCACAACGTCCTCTGCGTCCATGTTCAGATCTGTGAGTGGGTGACTGGCAGGGGCAACAGGGATAGTCTCTGCGTCGGCACACACATCGATCGACGAGGCGACAAGGTGGGATGACCCAAACCCGGGCACGGTCTCTTCAAACTTGACATGCACAGAATTTGTGATGCGCCTGGTCGCAGGGTTGTAGATACGATACCCCGGTGAGTTATGTGAGTACCCCACCATCACACCTCGGAACGCTTTCAAGCCGAGTTTCCGTCTGAGGCTATCCGGCACCTTAGCAAATGCCGTACACCCAAACACTCGAAAGACAGACGCGTCCGGAACTGCGCCCGTAAGAAGGGTGATAGGGACCCCTCCAGATGGACCAACAGCGCGACAATATGTACGGTTACGGAGGTGGACCACTGCGCTGATCGCGCATGACCACATGCTATTAGGCACACACATCGCGTGAAGCATTGAGGACGCGCAGTCACGCAGAGTGCGCCACGGACGTTCCGCTTTCCCAAGCATGTGATGCGCGTACGGTGCGGAGAACTGAGTGCTGAACCCCAATCTCGTGCACATGAGCTGTGTGTTCGTTGCCTCGAACACCGAGTCCGAGTCAAATTTCAGGAACGGCGCAAAAGCATGTTGTTGGGAGTGGAACCGGGCATGGGTGTGCCGCGCGTCCAAGAGAATGGTCTCCAGTTTCGCGCATGTCTCATCCTTTGACTTCAGAAACCTAACCCACATGAAGTTCGTGTGATGGTCAATGACCAGCAGACAATACCTCAGACCGTAAGGGGAGGGGACACTGACGGGACCCCACAAGTCACACGACAGATGCTGAAGTGGGCCTGTTGGTTTCTGAGATGCTTTGCGATTTTGAGGCGCAGACGCGGATTGTAGTGCAGGGGGGGGAAAGCAGCATTTCCGCAAGCTACTCCTTTGGTTCATCGTTCGAAGTGCTACGGCGAATCGTTTTTAGGGGGGGGGGGCAACATGGCGCTGATAACTATGGAGAAGACTCAACCTTTCAAGCGCATGTAATATAGTGGGGATGCCACACGAGGGCGGCCTCTTTCGGATGTGGCTCATCTTAGCTAGGCAACGACTTACCAAACGTGGCTCCCAAAGGTGTGTGTGTGTGTGTGGCATTTTGCTTCTAGCAAACTGCTAGCACAAGTCCATTTTGAACGCAGCGATGCAGGTGATGGAGTGATTGAGTATGTCCCTATTTAGTGTAGCATTGACTGCGATCAAGAAGAGAAAAGATAAAGTTATTTGTCACCTCCCTCTACCGCAATAGACTCAAATAG
>JAPMLY010001401.1:0-85000 GCA_026401115.1 Tetraselmis chui
GTGAGAGGGATGGGACTCTGTGCAGCAATCCCCTGCACCAGCCGCGCCAGCTTCTTTGGTTTTTGGGGGAGAACCGCCCCGAGCCCACGCCGTGTCACCTCTAAACAGAGGGATAATACCAGCTTCAAGCATATATGTATTCCGTATTTCCCATTGTCCATCAGCGCGCCGAAATACTACCATAGAGTTAGCCTTCATTCATGTAGCTCAGAGTGACGGCATACCTACCGTAGATGGGGCAGCCACAGTTCAGGTCCACAAAGGTTGCCCCTGCCTCCGCTGCTAGCCTAGCCGCTTTGACGCCCTCATCAATGGTCTTCGTTGCAAATTGAACTCCTGATGCATGTGCACCACCCCTAGTAGAGCTCAGTCCATAGCAGTGTACTCTAAGTGGTTCAGCTGCAACAGACAGAGCATTCAGGAAATGGCGCATACCAAAGCATTTCTCATTGCTGGCCCGCTTCATCCGGCTGCACTCCACTTTGTCACCCCTGATGAGAGGGGGGTGCGGGTTACTCATGCCATCGTGTCACACAGATGAGAATGCTTTGACACTCACTCAAACCCATTCACAAGCGGAACAAACAAATATAGCTTTTATTGACAGCCACACAGTCTTTGTCATGTTATTCATCATTGTGGGCGCACTTTATGAGGTGTTTCGCGAACGCCATCTCAGAGACGGTGACATCCGCGCCGAAGTCAGCACAGAGGCGGCGGTACGGCAGTGACCCTCCCCTTGTGAGGGGCGCCAGGATAAGCTTTCCGCGCATTGTCTGGATTAACTCACCATTCCCTGCGGGCGTCATCCATCAATGCTGAATTGTTTAATCAATCAACGCGCGCAGTTGCCCTCTTTCAATCAAACTGTGAGAGGCTGAGGACAGGGCCAGGTAGCAAACACAAGAGCAGTGACCCCTATGTTCAGAAAATAGTTATAATCGAGTAAATAAAAACCACCGAAGCACAACAACGGAGGTGCATAAAACAGCACTGACGATGGGGTCGGTGCTTACTGTCCAGCACTGCTTGGGGTATTTCAATTGGCTCAGCTGGACCAGAGTCGCGCCTGCTGTCGCCGCCGCGCGCTGCTCGTTCGTCGGTCGCAGCAGGTGCTGCGCGTGGTGCTGAATCAGCAGCGGCGTGAATTCGCATGCCATGCTTCGCACAAAGAGAGAAAATTAATAAATAAACAGGAAAATATGTCACTGGCCCTGACTTGCTTGCATTGCGTCAAATGAGGACACTGCATGTCAGAAGGTTTTTGGAGACTGTTCATTCCGCCTCAGTATCGCTCAGGTCAGCCACACAGCCGCCCCCGAGCCGCCGTCTTTCAAACCCCGGCGAGCCCAGCAGGTCTCACCTGCCGCGGACTGCTGGTGCTTCGCTGATGAGGTCCACTAGCAGGCAGGGAAAGTATTCGTACGTAGTGATAGAAGCGCCCGGGCCTCGTCAGGGTCAATGACACCATTCGTGGCTCCAAAACATGCAGGTAAGACACAAAAATCGCGTGAGGAAGCGCTGTAGCTTGTGCTGAACTGCTGATGCGAGAGGCTAGCGTACCACATCCTATTATTCAATAAACAAAATAATCCCGCTTCAAAACACTCCGGCGGCGGAACCTGGGAAGTGAGGAACGCCATGGGGTAGCGGGAAGCTCGCTGGCCCTCGCCGAAGTCAAAAGTTCGACTCTAGCACCAAGTGCGTTACTCGCGCTTTTCAATAATGTAATAGATGAAAAGGATTTGCAACAATTACCAGTCACGCGCTTTTAAATACCGACTTCCATTTCTTGCCTTTCCCAGTCAAGGACTCAAGGTGTGGCGGCCTGCTCACCTTACTGTTGACGAGCCCCGACAGGTGCCCCACAGGGCTAGACAAACGCATATGACTGTTTGGAATGCGTTATAGAAGTAGCAGCTTTCCAACTAAAAGATACTGCCGGAGTCGAGCTTTGGCCGTCGTCGTTCTTGCTAATCCAGCAGCGCTGATCCTGACAGCCGAGCAGGCCGTCTGAGTCCCTCCCTACTCAAATTGCTCAGTCGCAATGTTACGTGGGTACCCGGGTACAAGAAGAGCAAGCACATCAGATGGGGCGGTGGCAATAAGGACCACATTCTTACAAAAAACAACAGCGGAGACCACCAACTAAAAAGAAGAAAAGAGGACAAAATAACCTACGCCCGAGGAGCAGGAAGGCATGCCACAGCATCAGCAGTGCCCTCATGCACAGCGTCGCGGAGATAGGAATATTGGCGTGATGGCGGGTCATTCATCCGCACCGGATACGATTTACGATTGTCGAGGCTACAGGTAGACTCCGCATCCGCACCGAGCGATAGTATAGACTAGACTCCGCATCACGTGCTGGTGCAGTGCTGGTGCTGTGGCATGCCTTCCTGTTCCTCGGGCTTAGATTTTTTTTTTCCTCCTTCCTTCTTTTTTGTTTGGTGGCCTCCACTGCTTTTTCTTGTAAGCAATTCTTATTACTCCGCATCACGTTCGCTGGTCGTCGTCGTATGTACACTCCTCCACAAAAGTCCGGACAAGATTTCGCACCTGCGCAAGTAGAAAATGCAATCATGCGTCTATTTTATTGACAAATATCCTGAAATCCCAGGCAATGCTTTTGCGCGCAAATTGGAATGCGCCGACAACTGCGAGGGGCGAGTTCGAACACTGCCGGGCATGTGTACTTGGGGTTATCGCGCCCGCACCCGTGCGGCACGCTCTTTCAAACAGTCGCCGTGCTTGGTAGACGAAAAGAGTAACGGGCGCACAACGCCGCAATATGAACGTTGATGCGACGGTCGCGCAGATATAACGCATAGGCGACGGAGAGAGGAGGTGTTGGGCAGGCCGCTGTGGGGGAAACGCACGAAATCGCGTATGTAGACTTACCACCGATATGCGCACAACCCAAGGGCAAGCCGCTTTCGGCCACAATGTTCAAGCGATCATAACTTACTCATGTATGGTCAAAACTTTTTATAACATGTATCATTGGACGCGTCTTTTCAATGCGCGTCGAACGCATCTACTCCAAAGTTCCAACTACCACAAATCGATCTGTTATGAATTATTTTAATTTACGAATTATTCCAGCACAGCTGAGCCGTAGTGCCAAGCAACACCCATCGAAGTCGGCTCACCTCCTGAGACGATTTGTGCGGGGTATGTCGATATATGTTTACCAATTCTTCATTCCTATTGATCTCCGAGCCTAATTCCCGACGCGTGCCACGCGTGAGGCGGGTGTAGTTGGCACAAGCAGATACCCAAGCATTCCAAACAGTCACCACCGTCAACGTGATGCGTCCTTAACGGCCAAATGGACCTCGCCCCTCCCCTAAGCCAATCGCCCTCGCATGTTTACAGCGTGCAGTGTTTATCCAAACCTGCGTCATGTGCGTTTTTGCTCGCTTGCTTTCCAAAAATCACCCGTGCCAGCAGCGTGAACTTCCGTGCTCTATCCACACACCCGCAAACCAAACTTCGCGCATTGAACACGGCACCCACGCCTCCAATCCCCCTCGAAAAAGCCCCCCAAAATATGGTTATGTGGAACACGGAGAAGTACGCAGCTTGGTATGAGCGCTTGAGCAATGCCCAAGCGTGGTGCTCAAACCGACGTGTGTAGTTCAGACAATTTCCCGGGAGTTTATGGGCTTAATTCGACAAACTCCACCACCAACACCCGCTTTAAGCTGAGGTCTAACCACCCCGGATGGCGGCTTACTACTGCTTGCTTCTCGGCTCTCCTACAATTGGGTGGTACTCGGGTATCATCGTGCTTGACGTGGTGAGAGGGGAGCGTGTTCTTGACTAGCTTATGCTTAACATAATGCATGTCCGGACTCTTGTGGAGGAGTGTATATTCAGAGCGAAAAATGTTTCTCCTAAAAATTGACATATATTGACAAGATATATATCGCCAACCGGGCGGCTAGTCTAGCTGCGGTTGGGGAGTACCGCCGTGCTATGGAGGCCCTAAGCTCCAACCCCGTTGCAAGTGGTCGTGGGGTGCACGAGGAATTATCACGGTTGCACCCACAAGACGATGACGACCTCGCGGACGTGTTGCCGGATCCCTTCTCCCTCCCTCGTATCAAACTCCGCGCTTCGGAAGTCGATATTATGGAGGTCGTTGCTAGATGCCCTCGAAAATCTAGTCCTCACGTCGACGGTTGGAGGTTTGAAACTCTTCGCGCGTTGGGTTCCCCTTGCACTCTCACCGGTTTAGCCGAAGCCATCGTGAACGCAGAGGTTCCACCCGGCGTTGCTTCATTCCTTGCCTCTGCCACACTTATCCCGCTAGACAAGCTCGATCCCGAACAACGACGCGCACAAGAGCAAGAACTTCGCGACCAAAAGGGGACGTTGCGCCCGATTGGAATTGGCTCCGTTTTAGTTCGTTTCGCGAATCGCGCGCTTCTCGCCGTAATTGGTGACGAAGTGTCTCAATGGTTGGCTGCTCGGCACCAATTTGGCGTCGGCGTTCGCGGCGGGGTTGAGATCGTACAATTCATGGTTCGAGCCGCGCTTGACGCTTCACCGGACTGGGCGGACATGCAAGGCGACGCATCCAACGCGTTCAACGAGTTCCTGCGGCGTCCCTTGTTTGAGGAGTTGTCCGCAAATCCCGCGCTTCGACCGTTGCTCCGCGTCGCTACTATGTTGTATGGCCGTCCCATCTACCTTGTACGTTTACGACTCATCAAATGCTCACGGCCCGGCCATGCGCATTCCGAGTACCCGCGGAGTCCATCAAGGTTGCGTCCTCGGGGCCATGTTCTTCGCAATTGTTGCCTCCAGGGTATACAAGCAATTGGCTGCGATTGCCCCGAACGAATCCGTTCTCTGCGGTTATTCTGACGATGTTCACTTCTTGGGACCCCCTCCGTCTCTCGTGGCTATTGGCGACGCTATGCCGGAGGCGTATGCTAGCGTTGGCCTCACCGTAACCATCCGCAAAAACTGTTTGTATTCCCCTTTGGGTGTCGGTGATGCTTTCGATAACTTACCCGACGGCCACATCATGCGGGGAGTAAATGTCTCCACGGAAGGGACGAAAGTATTGGGGGGGCCAATGGGTACATCCGATTTTGCTCGAGACGTGTTCGAAACGGCCTTAAGTAAGTATGAGGCCTACGGCGAACGTCTAAGGGGTCTAGCGGCTCACCGGCACACTCACACTGCGCTTCGTATCCATCAACATTGCAACCGCCGCTTCGGACACTTTGCCCGTACAGTCCCCCGAGGTCTTGGCAGGGGTGAGGGCTACGGTGACACCGTCGAAACATTCCTCGAGCGCGCTGACAATGCCACCCTAGATGTGGCGGCTGAGATATTGGGCCTTCCCGCATCTAGCCTACCCAGCAACACTCGCTCCGAGATGTCTCTTCCCATACGTTTCGGCGGCATGGGGGTGGGGGATTTGGCTGCCTTGGCGGATGCGGCCCATGTCGGAGCGGCCGGTTTGGCAGTGGGCTCAGCTATTCGTTTCCTTACAACACAAGACGCTCGCGTGCGCGGGGATTCCCAAGACCATGTACGGACGGTTAGCGAGTGCTATGACCACAGCGGTGTCCCGTAGGCATGGTACACCGGACGGAGACGACGGCGATAACGAACCCATGTGGTCGTTAGAACTCGCTTCGTCGTGGGCGCGCTTGGACGCTGCGTGCGGTTCTCACGCTCTCGCCGAGTCTGAACCCTTGATAACCACAGCCTTAGCAATGCTCCCCCCGAAACGTCCAACGGTGGCTCGCGCCGGCTGCGTTGCCTAAGGCCCATCAAACAACGAGCAGATTGCCCAGTCCCTTGATGGCCTACCCTCACTCGTCCCTCTTTCTGCGTTTGCCACGGACATCTTTCCAAAGCTACAAGCCGACATCAGTGAGCGCGTCAACTTGTTTCGCTTCGCGAAGCTCGCTCCCACGTTTTCCAACCGCGCTCGGCCGGAGTCTAGGCGTTTTCTATCTCGTCTCGGCCACGGCGCCCTTGCGTTTTTGGCTTCGGACCCGCCTACTTCGGGTCGCCTGGGCGAGCTCCGTGACAAGTTCCCTGAGCACTACGACGCAGTTTTCCGCGTCGCGGTCTGTCGCATCTTCGGCCTACCCTCATCTCGCATCCTCTCTTCTCTACGCTCCCCCACTGCTTATGCTTCTTGCCATCTCTCGGTTCAAGCTATGCGGGGTGCGTTCTCGTCGGCGGGTGTTGACATGTCGGATGATGCGTGGGCCACTGCTTTTGCGGACCATTTGGCTCGTTGCGGCGGAGATGCTTCGGTCCACACCGCTCACTCTTGGTTAGTGACGGCCCTTGCGGAAATCATCTCCGAGGTTCGTGGCGCACTCGGGGTTGGCGTCGAGGTTCTCACAGATCCCACGATGTTAGTTCAACTCCCCAACGGCAACGACGGTCTCCCCGCGGATGTGGGTGTCTTGCACTATCACGGCATCCGAGGCTCAAAACTTGCCCTTGATGCCGTGGTTTCCGGTTTGTTCGGCGTGTCTAGCCCCCCGTCACCCGAAGTCGCTCTCCGCCATGCTGAAAATACCAAGTTCGAGAAGTACTCGGAGGGGTTGAGGAGTCGCCCCGACATCCGCTTCATTCCCTTTGCAGTCACGGAATTTGGTACTCTTGGCGGCCACGCCACGGCTTTCTTGACGGAGCTAGCCAAGCAGGCAGCCGCATCTAAAGGGATGCACGTGGGCAAGTTGTTGGCCTCCTGGCGTCGAAAGGTCTCTCTCGCCGTCCATGTTGCTCACGCGGACAACGTCTTGCGCGGTTTGTCCGCCGCTGCGAACGGCACGGAGGCCGCTTCTTCCTCGGCTGGGATGCCTTCTCCAGCCACGGCGCTCTTCACCCGCGCCATGGGCCGCAAGCGTCCCCGTGCTTCCTCGAGCGGCGCGTGAGGCGCCGCTTGTCGCCTCCACGTGTTGCATTCTCGGCGTGGCTTAAGAGTTTCCTTAGTTTAATCTGCTAGGTTTATGCACAATGTAGTGCTTTCCTTTTGCTGTGCTTTTGATTCCGTGATCCTCTTGTCACTCTTGCCCTCTTGTTTCCCCTCCCACTTTCCCTGTCCGTGCTCATCTGGTTCTTCTTGTAAGCATTTTTTTTTAATCTAGTACAGGTAGTGGTTATCTAGTGACTTGGGGGTAGCGTGAGGGGTTAGGGCTACAGGTAAGTGCCGGGTAGTTAGGGTTTCCCTCCCTACTTGTCTCTTACCTGTACACAGTTTAAGGCCGGTTCTTAGATGAACTTAGCCACCATCCGCGAAAGATGAGATGTTTTTATATCTTGTCGTGCTAGTACAGTTTTCAAATTGTCGATTTTATATCTGAAAATCTGAAACCAAATCTGAAAGCCAAAAACGTTACATTTGAGAGACCCTGGTTTACACCACCATTCCAGAGCCGTTACTTCGCCAATTCACCAGAAAAAGGGTGCAAATGAAAGCTTATGCCTAATCGATCTAGTCTAGAAGGGCAGGCGCATGTGGGGTCTGGTTGTACAGGCACGACTGTTTGTAATAATATCACCAAATCGCGGCTTTTTCGCTACAATTAGCCATGTGTCGCAACCAACCACGGAGAGGTGGCTGGTTGCTAGGGGAAATTCTCTCATGGGAAGCGTTCAATGAGTGAAAAGTGCATGTAGCATCTACTTCAGTGAGTTCTCCCATGCGTCAAGACACTACGCACGAGGCCGATTGGTTACGCAACATGGCCTACTACGGAAGACTACGGACGCCGGCACGGCGATACCTATCTGGGAAGCGTGACGCGTGACGAGACTGAAGGCGAGCTTCGCTAGACTATAAACAGTCTAGCACAATGGAGGGCGCTGACATCATATTCCACATTGTAACTTCTTTCCTTCAGTCTCCGCGTAGCGACTATTCTACTGTAGTTTGCTTACAAAACTTCATGCACTTTCCACTCATTGAACGCTTCCCATGAGAGATTTTCCATGCACAACCAGCCACAGAGAGGCTAGTTGCGACATTGGTTTCGGAACGTGGTTCGAGAGCCAAGAGTCCCTACTCGATTGCTCAGTCCCAAGTTGTTACATGAGTACCCGGGTACAAGAAGAGGGGGCACGTTATGGGGCGGTGGCAATCATGTACGTACCACAGAATATATGATGGGGCGGGTCATTACAGATAACATTCTTACAAGAAAAAGCAGCGGAGACCACCAAGTAAAAAGAAGAAAAGAGAAAAAACCCGAAGAATGCCCGAGGAATAGGAAGGCATGCCACAGCATCGTCATCACTGCCCTCCTCCAAAGCGTCGCGGAGATAGGAATATTGGCGGGATGGCGGGTCATTCATCCACACCAAGCAATATCACGATTTACGATTATCGAGGCTACAGCTAGTAGACTCCGCATCCGTACCGAGCGGTGTTATAGGCTAGTTGCCTCGGGGATATGTGTATGATAAGTACTACATTTGTATGACTAATCATACGCCAGAGTCTCGTAAAAAAGGGGCTAGCCCCACGCGAGGAAAAGTTAGTACTTAGTCAAACTTTCAGGGGCATGAACCCCAAAGTGGTCTTAGCTTGACTCCGTCGGCTCATAACCCAAGAGGGGGCGGAAGCTGTTCGAACGGCTGATTTGGTCTGGTCGCTTGTCGGCATACATCAACCATAACCACGAAAACGACCGCGACGCGAAAGGCATGTTTCTCTACCTGCATATACCCCCTTTAACAGCTTAAAGGTTGTGCGTGACGACAAGAACGTGACCAAAGCTATGGGACGGTCGGCGCGTCCGTCGGCTACTGTGCGTGGTGGTCAATTGCGTCGACATGCCGCTAGAACACGATCCCGCACGCATATTAAACGCTGAGCTAGACAAAGTTGGCAACGCAACTCCCAGACCCACACAGATCATCAACACAAAACGCGTTGCAGTGCGAATGCCCTTTCAACCCCCCCGACTAGCTATGGAAATTCCATGTGCACTTACGGACAATGCGTTGCTCGTACCATTTATTAAAGAGGGTCGGCAGTGAGTGATACCGGTCCGCGGACTATCCAACTCACACTACCGAACTACCTTACATGGTGGGGGTTTTTTCGCTAGCTATAGTTCGAACTTAATGTCACCGCCTACAAACGTAGAAATCATACCCGACCACACCAGCGACGACCTCGTTATTATGGAGGGCGAGTCTTCCGAAGACGAGGGCGACCACGCTCCAAAAAATACACCGTATCGGATTCCCGGGACGGCTATCTCCTTGACGTAGTGATGCTCCCGCATGTGCTTAAAGTCACCGTTGCATTATGCAAGCCAAACATATTAGCGATGTGGGAGGTCTTGAAAATCATTAATGTGCCAGTAATGCCTAATTGGAATGCGTGCTGCTCTATATATAATGGTGAGTTGGGGGGGGGGGGGGGGGGGGGAGGGAGGGAAGAGCATGCATACATGTGTCAAACGAATGAGTAGACATCTTGAAGCTGTGTATCCTGATTTTCCACGAGAACATACACGCCGACTTGCGTGCTTAACAATTCTTCAACACCTACAATGACAGCAAATACTAGCCCTCGGGGGCGCCCGCCGGCGGCGCAGCGGCGGCGGCCCCGGAGGGGGGTGCGCTCGCAGGCCCGTCGGCACCTACCTCTACCTCCACGCGGTGGGCGCTGGTAACCCCATAGCCGTGCCAGGCCTGGCACGGTAGGGGGCTAAACGAGGTACCGACAGCTGCGATCCGCGGGATCAGCAGCTGTCGGAAAGCCCTGTACGGAGGGTTTTGGAAAAACATAATATCCGTACACCAACACAGGGATCTCCCGCTCGGGCAGTCCGATATGTCTTTCCGCGACTAAATACTCGCAGATACTCTTCCGACGATGGGGCGGGGGCGGCGTTTGCGAAATAATTTTTTTGGCGAAGAGGGGTACGGACGGATCAGCGGAGGGACGAAGGTGTTGGAGCTTGCGGCGGACAGCTGGGAAGCAGCGCTAGGGACGGCGCTCGCTAGCAGTCGCCAGCCCTGCGAGCGCCTCAGATCTCCCATGGGGGCGAGGCCTGAGGCTGCGCAGGACGGTGGTTGGTCGCAGCCGGAGGAGCGGCACGGTCTGGCGGCGGCGGTCCTTAGGATCACCCGCCGCCGGAAAAGCCCGGTACGGGGGGTTTTTGGAAAAATTCCCGTACCCACCATCTTTTGAGGACCGGCGACTCGATCCATGTGTTCTTCCTACCCCTTCCCTAGTCGGTACCCAGTTATCGATAGGCTGCCTCAGGCAGTGTGCCTAGGGTTATCGTAACGGCACACTGCTCGTAAAGGCAGCCCCCTAACAACGTAAACCACTGGGGAGGGCACGGACGGCCACAGCGCGATCAGATAGGTGTTGGAGACAGACGGGAAAAGGACAGGGGACAGGAGAAAATCTGGCTCGGGGGCAGGAGAGCCAGCCGGACACCGTCTGCAGCCTAGTTTTTTCTCTTCTCAGCCCCCGAAGGAGAGAAGACTCGGCTAGGTGGCGAGCTGCGTCGAGAGGAGCGGCTAATACCTCGGGCGGGGTTGAGCACGGATCGAGGCGGGACCGACGACGACCTTTGCGAGGGGGGTTTTTTACCTGCCTTTCCCCCCAAGCTCCGGCACGACCGGAGTCGTACAGGAGCCGAGGTCAGGCAGGTTCGCCTCGACCAGCTCAAGCTGGACAGCTCTGCTGATCAGCGACCCCGCAGCGGCTGGAGCAGGCCGCGTATCGTGGAGACTAGCGACATTTTATATTTCATACTTGTATGCAGACAGTACTTGTTTATGAGTATGTTTTAGACGGTATCGTTACTGCCATTGGAGAGGTTGGGATTAGTGGTTCACGGTCTACCTCAGTCTACTAAGTCCTGTATGGCATAGCATAAGGGGGGGCCCAGAGACAGCAGCCGGTTTATACTGGTATTGTTGTAAACAATTTCAATTTCAATTTCAATGGCCCTCGGGGATATATTGAATAATGTTTCTTGGTCTTCATAGAAGTGCAAATGGATAAATCATGGATGGATAAAAACATGTGGCTCAACATAGTGTGTGCACCGAATGGCGAATGACGTCAGAGATGCACGCATGACTATATTGCGGAATGCTTGGTTCGGGCGTGTTTAAGGAAAAGAAGTTGAGACAGGTCATTATCATTTTGGTTATATTGAATGTGGGATAGGCATTTACCTTCTTGCTGCGCATCTCTCGATGTGACCCCTCGCCAAATAAAGGGCTACTTCACCGAAATTGTGAAGTACACACAACCTCTTTCCAAAGGCCTTCCATCAGAAATCTACAGGAAAAGCAGAGACTATGTTTACCTCGACATTGCAATGGATCACTGTAAAATGAGTGACAACAAGCGGACAAGTGACAACATGATAAGTGACAACTGTAAAATTAGTGACCGCATGCAAGTGCAAACGGCGCATAAGAGCTATGTTATGTTACGCCCACCATAAGCTCGGGAGGCATGGCAGCCTTGACGTGGACAACGTCAACCCCTATCTCTAACTTTGAGGTGCCATGCTATATCGACATCTATGCTATATATCAAAAGCGTTGTGTGGTCATTTCGAAGAAAATCCGCGGATAGGTAGCGTTAATGACTACTAATACGATGGAGGAAGCTTCAATGCTCGTGCGCGACGACTACAACATATGCGTCACCTAATGTTAGAGCTTATGAAGTTTTACATTCACACAACCCAACCCTACTCGGCCCGGACTGTGACGAGTACATTCCCGCAACAGTTCATTACGGGACATTGTACATGTACTCGTTACTAATTCCAATTCGTGCTTTTCCATCGGACGGACGTACAACGTGGGTACGTCGCTGTTACAATATTAGCAAGAGTTTTGATGCATATTGTACGACCAGTACCTCCCGGTACGTACAGTACGCACAGTTAATCTAACTAGCCAGAAGACGCGCCTAAGCGAGGTTTTCGATGCAGAACGAGCCGCGTCGTGATTCTCCGTGCTAGTCGGGCCGCGTCTCTAGACTGTTGACGACAGTTGGAAAGCCATAACGCTTGACACGTAAGCGAGACAAGCAGGCGTGAGCTATCTGAGCAGAAGCCTATTTAATCCCAGTGCAGTAGAGGGAGGTGACAGACCCATTTTAACATTTCCTTTGTTCACTTATAATAGACTGCTAAAGTACAAGCAATCAGACATCTTCTCAACTTCTCCCATCAACACCACCACACTCACATCAAGCAGCGACAGACAAAGTGAACAAAACATATTTGTGCTAGCAGTTAGTTGTAGAAGACTAACCGCCACACGGACTATCTAGGAGCCTTTTTAGATTGCATACCAATCGTTGGTCTCCAACGTGTTACATGATCACGTTGTGCCAACCCAACGTCGGGACATGTGACTACTGTCCGGACCGTTATTCGGCCGAACCGAAAGATCTCAAGAAAAACTCGTCCACACCCTAAACAGCAATGAACGCTCCGAAAACGGTCACAACAAACAAATATGCTACCTCCAGTGCAATCTCGACGAGGGTATCTTGCAGAAGTCTTCCTTTCTTTGCATTGAGTGTGGGACTTTGGAGTGAATGCCCCGCTCACGGCAAGACAGCGATTGGCTACGAACACCAAATGCGACTCGACCTCCTAGCTTTTGGTGACATAAGGCGGGTCCGCACGGAATAAATACACCCCACGGCCGCACCTCTACTATCTTTAACCCTTCCCTTCCCCAATGTTTAGCGGGCGTGGGGCACCATACCTTGCGATAGGGATGGTCGCTCGCTCTCTAGCCGAAGTCGGTGGTGCAGACTATACTGAGCTTAGGCGTGTGTGCCGCTGCTTTAGATATTCACTGACTGTACATAGCGGTATTCAACAGAAATAATATTAATTATGAAAACGCGTAATCATACATGCCGGTATTCTTAAGTACCGCAAAAGCGTGCGCGCTAATTTTGGCCGGAAAACTGGTACTAGCGACGTTTTCGACGCGGCACCAAGCCGCCGTACGCCCTCGTTAACCCGTGGACACCCCAGCCGCGATAATGTAGCGCGAACATTGTCCTCCACAACCAGCAAACCTTCAACTCTTTCATAATCGCATTTGTTGCCGGTGGTGGGCGGTCAATTGGTGTTGTGTCGGCTGCACGCGGGTCGTTCTTGCAACACGGAACGGTAAGCATGCTACCGTCTCACCACTCTCTTGTCAACCACCCCCGCCTACTCCGGCTTGAATACTAGAGCATCCACTTACCCTTCCGACCGGCAAACAAGCCACAATAGTAGGAAAGAGTATTTTTTCGCTGACGTCCAAAGCGGATTTTTGTTTATCCTTTCCAATCGTTCTATATGTGTGCTCTGTTCGACAGGTGTAGATTGCGGAAAATTGCCGAGGCGATTGTGCGTGGAGGGAAAATGGCACGTCGCGAAAACTGTGTACAATGTCTTATAGCCACCGCCGCCAATCAACCTACCGGCGCAGATTATTGTCGTCAATGTGGCAAGGTCAACGGACTTGGAAGGAGTGGCAACTGTGGGCAGGGACGTGTTGGTGTCGGCTGTGACTGAGACGCTTTACGAGCGTTGCGGCGCCCGCCGGCGGCGCAGCGGCGGCGGCCCCGGAGAGGGGTGCGCTCGCAGGCCCGTCGGCACCTACCTCTACCTCCACGCGGTGGGCGCTGGTAACCCCATAGCCGTGCCATGCCTGGCACGGTAGGGGGCTGAACGAGGTACCGACAGCTGCGATCCGCGGGATCAGCAGCTGTCGGGAAGCCATGTATGGAGCGTTTTGGAAAAAAATTATTATCCGTACACCGGCACAGGGATCTCCCGCTCGGCCTGTCCGATATGTCTTTTCCGCGACTAAATACTCGCAGATACTCTCCCGACGATGGGGCTGGAGCGGCGTTTGCGAAATGTTTTTTGGCGAAGAAGGGTACGGACGGATCAGCGGAGGGACGAGGGTGTTGAAGTTGGCGGCGGACATCTGGGAAGCAGCGCTAGGGTACGACGCTCGCTAGTAGTCGCCAGCCCTGCGAGAGCCTTAGGTCTCCCCTGGGGGCGAGGCCTGATGCTACGCATGACGGAGGTGGGTCGCAGCCGGAGGAGCGGCACGGTCTGGCGGCGGCGGTCCTTAGGATCGCCCGCCGCCGGAAAAGACCGGTACGGGGGGTTTTCGGAAAAATTTCCGTACCCACCATCTTTTGAGGACCGGCGACTCGATCCCCGTGTTCTTCCAACCCCTTCTCCAATCGGTACCCGATTATCGATAGGCTGCCTCAGGCAGTGTGCCAAGGGTTATCGTAACGGCACACTGCTCGTAAAGGCAGCCCCCTAACAACGTAAACCACCGGGGGAGGGCACGGACGGCCACAGCGCGATCATATAGGTGTTGGAAACAGATGGAAAAAGGAGAGGGGACACGAGAAAATCTGGCTCGGGGGCAGGAGAGCCAGCCGGACACCGTCTGCGGCCGAGTTGTTTTTTCTTCTCAGCCCCCGGAGGAGAGAAGACTCGGCTAGGTGGCGAGCTGCGTAGGGAGGAGCAGCTAATACCTCGGGCGGGGTTGAGCACGGATCGAGGCGGGACCGACGACGACCTTTGCGAGGGGGGTTTTTCATCTGCCTTTCCCCCTATCTCCGGCACGACCGGAGTCGTACAGGAGCTGAGGTCAGGCAGGTCCGCCTCGACCAGCTCAAGCTGAACATCCTTGCTGATGAGCGACACCGCAGCGGCTGGAGCAGGCCGCGTATCGTGGAGACTAGCGACATTTTATATTTCATACTTGTATGCAGACAGTACTTGTTTATGGGTATGTTTTAGACGGTATCGTCACTGCCATTGGAGAGGTTGGGATTAGTGGTTCACGGTCTACTTCACGCTTCTAAGTCTAGTAAGGCGTAGCACAAGGGGGGGGCCAAAGACAGCAGCCGGTTTTTACTGGTATTGTTGTAAACAATTTCAAATTTCAATTTCAAATATGAGCGTTGCATCTCGCAATTTCCACAAGGTGGACGCACATCCGTAATAGCAACCTTCAAAAGTGCCCCCATCGACCTTGTGGCGGCCTTTTGCGACGCCGAGCCAAGATTATGGAGGAAAATTGGTGTCGGATCTAGCCCAAGGAAGCGCCGAGTCAAGCATGTCACCACCCGAATGGAAGGTATTGCCTTTCTTGCGTGTTTTCACGAAAAGCATGGTGATCCGCCGAGGGTTGAAAAACGCAAGAGCATCATAAGAGGCGAGCGAGCTTCAGCTGGGTTCGGTCGACGGACAACGGCGACATCGTAATTCTTCTCCCACCGTTTTCCGTGGAGGTGACGGAGACCTTGTGGAAAAAAGGTAGCGCGCTGCGTAGTATACTCGGCATGTTGCGCTTCCACACTGCCATCGTGTCGGCCACGCCCGGCAGTGACGTGCAACTCCCACTGGACTACCCAGTCCCTATGGAATCCAGGTCGGCGTGGCCCATATTGCCAAGCTATTCCGACCCCAAAGCGTAACTTATGGGCGAGCTGCAGGAGGTATGTGGCAATAACTTCCAACACCTTTTGGGGGTTCCGGGGGAGTCGGGCGCGCTGCGATCAATACATAGTTGGGACTGCTCCGTACCAAACCCACCTCCTCCTTAAAGGGAGGTTGGACGGTCTCGGGAGAGGTGGGAAGGTCCTGGTGCGGAGGATGGAAATGTGCATCTCGGGCGTCTTGCTAGAGAGACAGAGAATTTGAGGGAGAAGCAGCGGCGGCATGAGCTAGGGGAGGAGGGCACAGAGGAGAGTATCAACACCTCTGATTTCGTGGATGATGACATAGACGGACAAGCAAGCAGCTATACCTCAGGGTTCACTGTCGACACCGAGGACGTGAGGTACGGTCCGCATTTAATGCTTGAACACAAGCGATGCAAGGAAAAGCAGCGCATAATTGCTGAGAGGGTGGCTGAACGGGCAAATTATGATTGCGTGAGTGCCCGACTGCGACGACCAAGGTTGGCACATAGAACACACAGAGATAAGTTAAAGTGAATGCTTGCACATTATCATCGTTGTAAACATATTATCATTTCACTTTTTTATGCGCTTTGCTGCATGCTCGTCTAATTCCAACTTCACTGCATTAGCCTTGCGCTTGGGGATGTGTGGTTGGGCACGGTGGGCGGGTCCATGCATGTCTCTGTGATGCGCCATCAGGGTGTTGCGCTTCAGAACTTGCCCAGTCATGCTTAGCGTGAGCTTGCCCGTGCATGTGATGCGTTGCCCCTGGTGGTTGCTGCCTTGACGGTAGCCTTGTTTGACCTCCCTGTTTGCATGCTCCATGCATTGCGCGCTGTAGCGATCAATGCAACCATGCGCCTTCATCCATGTCGGGAAGTGCCATACCACGAAGTGCATGTACGGAGTAAACCCTAAAAGCCCGCACTCATGTAGTCATATGCTTCCCATACCTTGTATGTTTTTGCAGCATTAGGGTCGGATGGTGGCAGCACGGCGTCCAACACAACACCATGGCCCTGCGCCACCTTGCTGACCTCTGGCCCGATAAGGGCGGGAAGGTCCGCCTTGGTGGGGTTCTTGCCTTTGCCATTCTGCACCTTGATCTCCCGCCCCGGCAATCCGATGACTTCCAGTGCCCTCATTGCCGCTTGAGCTGTTGTTGCGCTGTTACACCTATTGTACACGGTGTGCCACAGCACGTGCGGGAAAATTTGGATTCCGGCGTGCAAAGTGTCCCCAATCATATCCACTGGGTCTATCATCATCATTGCGAGAGGGCACAAGTGCCGCTGTCCGAAGTGGCTGAACTGGTAGTCTTGCCGTCCTTGCTGAGTGTCGGACGGGGGCAGGTCCCCATGGCACTTGACGCGGAGGCCACACCAGGGGCATAAGTATGAATTTGTCAACCCATACTCCTCTCCGAACGCGTGCGCCAACATAGCTGCAACGACGGTTGTCTTCTCCGTAGGCGGTGTAATGCCCTTTCGCTGGTAGTCGGATGGGGTGAGGGACATGTTCTGGCGGGCCATGTCGCAAATGAAGCAAAAGAAAGTAGATGCTGCCCCAGCATGCCCAAAGGCCCCACCTTGAAACGACATATCACCGCCAAGGAAAAGCATGAAGGTGTAGATCGTGCCATGCAGCTCCATGCCCGGGCTATCACATAATTCTCTCAGCTCCCGCTTAATCGTCTGAAGTTGTGTAACAAACTTGTCATACTTATCATGCCCCTCGTACATGATCTTCACGCCGTTATGAATGTTGTTGAAGCCCCAACCTTACAGCACGAAGCCATTTGCATCAACCTTGTTGAGCACTGGCTTGAGGACGGCAAGCACGGCTCCTTGGTGACCCATCTTGTGAGCCACACTGCCGTCAGCTGAATTTCGAAAACTAGCAGCACGAAAATATAAATGAGTTAACCCCGTGTTATTGCGTATACAAATAAAGCAAAACACCAACTTGTTCAGTAACCCAACAACTCACCGCAAAACTGGATGACGATAACCTTGCTTGGCGGTAGTTGCTCAGCAGGTAAATGCACTAGCCTGCTGCGGAGTGCTCGAATCACATCGACAGTGGCCCTCTTGCCATTGTTTGGCAATTGTAACTCTGTCAGCTCCGCGACTCGGGACTCCCATTGCCAAACATCATTTTAGTTCGGCAGTAGCGGAACTCGCGTCCCGTGCGGCAGCAGGACTACGTCGTGGTCACCGGTCTCTTCGTTCCACCTCTTCCCCAATGCGTGTATGACATCATGATAGCGGCGCCAAGTGATCTTGCACGTTACCCTAACGAAAAAGGCCCGCGCGACTGTCCAATGCTCACGCAGTGCATCCACCACACGCTGCTCGACAGCGGTATATAGTCCACGCTCGTTGCACACCGACTCGAGTATGTCCGGACACTCGTTAAAAACGCAGTTTAGGAGGTGCACGACCGTTTCACCCTCAAGACCACCCTCGTAACGCTTGTCTAGATACTGCTTCAGTTTCGCTACTTCGCGGCGTTTGAAGCCACGGTAGTCGGCTCCGTTGCTGATCACCGGTGCCATTATGCGCTTCAACAGTGGACGGAGGCCTCCGTATGAACGACGCGCCATACGAGTCTTCGCAGCCTTGGCTTTCGCCCTACACCTAGCTGCGCTAAGGCCACTGGTCGAGCGTTGGGCCTTGAATTTACGGACAAGGCGACCCAACGACTCGCGCTGGCTGCACACCTTCGCGAGCTGCGCGGCATGCGCAATGTCCGACTCGACTGCCGCCGTGCGTAGCTCCTTAACGCGCTCCTCCTTCCTGCGAGACCGCTGTCTCTCCGACTCGAGTTGCGTCTCTAGAGATTCAGCTCGCTTCGCCAGCTTGCCGGTCTCCTTTTTTAGGCGCTCCACCTCAGCTCGGAGTGTCGTTAGCTCCGCGGCCGATCGCTAATGAGTACACGCCGCTGCATCGTGCGACGCTTGCCCTCGCCCAGCTGCCTCCGCCGCTTTCGACCGTTTCTCTTGATCTTTCGTCAATTGCTTACTTTGAAACCTCCTCTTACCCGTGCGTTTCCCGCCGCCTTTAGCAGCGGGCCGAAGCCCGTCGACCTCGTAGGGCATTGCGCCCAGCGATTTTAGAATAGCGATTGTAGGCGGCATGATGCGCCATCATGACCAGCAACATAATCCCCTTTTCAAACTCGAATTCAAACGACGACCGGTCAGCTCGATCGCGGAAAGACCATCAGTATAAGCCTCCGCATCAAACATCGATGTATTCATTGCATCATAATGCGTCTGCCGCATCATCCGCATCAATGCGTCCATGAATTAGTGCTCAATTTAATCAATGCGTCCACGAATTAGTGCCCCATTTAATCAATGCATCCATGAATTAGTGGCCCATTTAATCAATGCGTCCATGAATTAGTGCCCCACTTAATCAATGCGTCCATGAATTAGTGGCCTATATAATCAATGCGTCCATGAATTACTGCCCCATATAATCAATGCGTCCATGAATTACTGCCCCATATAATCAATGCGTCCATGAATTTGTGGCCTATATAATCAATGCGTCCATGAATTAGTGCCAGCACAAATAATCAATGCACAACGAATTACCTGTACATTTACGAACATACCGCCCGCATCGATGCATCTTGCATTTTATATTTTTCTGGTATTGCCACGCTATATTTGTTACAATACGACCATGTACATGTACGTGGTACGGAGACGGCTATGAAGAAATGAAATTGCTGACGACGACATTTTTCAAGTATTTACTCATGCCGTGCGGGTAGCTGTCACGCACATAGCGACATATAGGACACGTGTTTACCGCCAAAATCGACGATAAGGAATGGGAGTTGCCTCGACAAACGTGATCTGTGGTCGTGAAGCGTTGCCGTAACGTCCGCCATATCCAATAGAGAACGTGGACTCTGAAATGTCTTGCACACAAGTGCTTGCGCCGTGCGATGTGAGCCAATTTCAAATTGACGGTCTATATTGAATGATATTTGATTCAAGATTGTTTGCGTGTCATCCCCGACTCCCAAAGTTCGTCCGCAAAATGTACTAGTCTCGCCAAATTTATCATAATAAAAGCAAATGAACAACCATCCGTGAAAACTATTATCACCCCGCGCCCCCCCCGCCAACAGTCCCTACCGGTCGTACCGCGGTTTGAAAAAGCTGCGACTGTGCTTTGGCATTGGCGCCACCGACATGAATTGCCTTCACGGCGGTGAGAAAAACTCCAAGCCGGACCCGAAGACATGGTGCGCACCCCTATTGGCCTATTAACGGCCACTTCGATGCTCACGCTGCTAAGGCCTCCTACGTCTTTGAAGTTATGTTGTCTGAGGTTTTCCGTTTGGGGGTCACGCAGTACCAAATAAGAAGGGAAGGTCTACCGACCGGGAACGGTACACCCGAGGATGCTCCCCACCTGCAAGATGCGGCGAGCCAAGCCGCCATACAAGCCAAGCAGAATTAGTACTCCTAAGTGGACGAGCATGGAAATATGGAATATTTTGAGATGCAGCGGGGGATGCTGTTACCAATGCTCCTCCGCAGCCGTTGACTACCCTTCCGAAGTCCAAAGCTCCAGTCGGCGACGGCGGGTCGCCATCCGGCGCTCCCATCATCGTCAACGCGTACGCGGGCGAGATACAAGAGGTGACGCTAGCCCGTATTCCACATGCTTTATCCCATTTTATACTTAATGATTATTAGACGGATATAGGAGCAAGGGTCGCAGAGTGATAGTATTGCCACCATAACTAGCTGGCCTGCAACACCACCAACCTAATGTACCGTCGTTTTGACTACTTAGCTCACGACGCTTAAAAGTCGCGGTGGGCGGCCACGTTTGGTGTTCCATTCCGCGTTTTGCCAATCCTTTCCATCGTCTTATTGTATGTATTCGCTGTCTATCCGACGTTTAATATTACACCCTCGTCCCCGTATACGTCTTGTCGCGTCGTGTGCGCCCGTCGACAATGTCTGCGTGCTGCTTTTCTGTATTTGGTTGCATAGGAGGGAAATCTAACAAGCGTCAAGCATGTAGCTAAGGTTGACACCTCGTATTAAGCCACAGCTCGTTGAGCATCGCAACCGACTTAACCATATCTTTACGAAGTGGTTAGCGAAGTCGAGTATGACGTTTTCTCTACCCGAAAGGGACACACCTCATATGTCATATGTCGCTGCACGTACCCTTAGCGGAGGCCGTTACTCATGGGGTGCCATAGTATAAAGGATATGCATGCGTTGGCTATCGAATCACTGCATGTTATTATGGCGACTTGTTCAGTCCCGCCATGAATCTGTTTCCGGAACTTTTTTGTATTTTGAACCATTTCTCATCCTGTGCAAGACTCAATTGCTTTCAATCAGAAGGAATACTTTGTCGGGCCCTGCAAAGCAGCCGGTATTTGGGGAGAAATCAGCCCACTGGTAAGCGTGATGGGCTATTAGGTTGATAATTGTTTTGTGCTTCATGAAAAACTGCTGATGAGCCTTCACCGAGGTAAGGCCACACAGAAATCGATTTTGTCAATTTAGTGCGGAATTAAGTCATGTACATGCTGATAATACAAATAGTTGATAATCATGCACTCGCCCTTATTGATGGATAGATCGAAAGGACATTTATGTTCAGCTTTGTTATGCATATTGTGTAACGTCGATATTTTGCAACATGCACACACACACACACACACACACACACACACACACACACTCGCGAAAGCACATAAACACACACACGCACACTGATTCAATTCTGATCGTATGTATTTGATATACATCACATTACCACCAACCATGACAACATTATCCTCACCACCCTTTGACCATCCAATACATCAATTACGCTCAACCAACTGATGTACACTCTTCCCATAAAGTCCGTTACTAGTGAAATAGGGCCTTTTGCGTAGGGCGGGTGTTTACCATGTAGGGTTTCTAGGGTTTAACTGTACTTTAGCTCGTTGAAAAGGCGGGCCGAAACTTGTGTTAACGGTAAGGCTAAGGGGGAAGCGGGGCACAAATGGGGCCCGTCACGGCTACGATATGACGTATTAGGGTTTGCGGCCCAACCCCGATTTCGGTGTATACCCTGATTCGGGCGCCCCGGAATTCGGATTTGCCACGCTTTGGCTCGTAAGAAATCCCGAAATGGGCGACACAACATGCGGTTTTTATGATCCCAGCATGTTGTCCGCAAACATGGGAGCACGTGGGTGTGATGGCATGTGCCGTTAATATGCTTGACGTGGGTGGACTCGGGGCCGGAAAACCACAGCTTGGGAGGCTTAAAAAAGCCTAACTTCGCCGTACAATGTCCGATTCGAGCAAACTAAGTTGCAAGTGGAAGCCCTTCCCCCAAGTAAATATAAGTTTTCAACTTAATTTACGCCTACCGGCCGGTTTTCGCGTCAAATCCGCCGTCCGATGTCATCCAAGCCCTCGTACAGCCAAATAAAGCTTTTAGGGTTTCAAAATCTGCCACATTCGCGCGGGGCTAGCAACCCCTAGACAGGTGGTACCCGCATACCCGCTCCGCTAATACGCTCAACAATCAGCGCTCTATATTTCTTCTATTCTCGGCGTTGCCCATTTCATGCCCCATGATGGCATGGTGCCGTGCCCTTTGCCGCCGGCGAGATGAAGGCCCGTGCTAGGGTACTTTGAGAGCTCCCCGCCATTTTTCACGCCCGGCGATGCGCAAGTTTCTAAGGCCAACGATCCGCGCGCCAGGGTGCTTACACTCCAAGTCAACTGCCCCTCAAGCCTAATAGGCCCCCAGCCCGTGCTCCTTGGTGGTATTTCCGGGCACGTGGCAAGAAAAACCAGTGCACACGACATGCCATTCTCGGTGTCGCCGCTTTGTAGACGGCCGGGCGCAACACAGTCGGTGGATACTAGTGCAATTGTGCAAACATGCTGAGAACCCAGTGTCGAGTAGTCTCCCGGCTTGTCGCGACACTACGTGTGCCGAGCCACGCATAGAGGCGTGCATAACCTGCACATGCACGAATTTCGGCCCGCAAAATATGGGCCGAAAATCCAACGTGGGTGCCCACAATAATTGGGGCGTGCCGGTAAAGGTGCTCACGTCAGTGAACAACGCGCCGTGGTGTGCTGTTCGAAAATCATTATTCTACACCCTAATCGAGTTGCCTGGCCATCGCGGCAGTGCGTGGCGGGTAATTAAATACGTGCCGCTAGTAACGGACTTTATGGGAAGAGTGTACATTACTGACACCGCACTAATTTTGAAATGTGATTGCAACGCAGAGGATGAAGCTCACGTGAACAAGTGTCTACAAAGGGTTCTCAAGAGGCGTCTCGTGGTGTTTCAGAATTTAGCATTGAAAGTGTATTAGACTATTAGGGCAATTAATAGAGGTTGTAAGCGAATGTGTCGTGGTTTACCGCACTACAATATTCGGGGCGCATAATCTGCACAATTTCAGATTACATTTCAGAACATGTACATGCATTTCTGAATATACACATGCATCCCATAATTATCCACACCTCTATCTTTATTGCACGTACAGTCCGCACACACTGATTGTCTCTTTTGCAAGCAAAAGAATCTGGTTTACATTCCCGATGATCCCAATTGAGCAGCTAGTCGGCGGGTCACTCCGTTGCAGCCAAGACAACATGGAGAGGGTTATACTCGTGGGCGGGCCAGTCTAGGCGGCCGTTGTCAAGAGGGGGAGGGAACAAAAATTGGTCAAAACTTTAACAAACTTGTATGGGACGTCCCATACAATATTTGACTCACTTCAATGTTCTAGACGAACTCATGTAATTAAAAAAATCCACCCAGAATTAACATTTTGCCAACATACCGATGCGCAGGACGCATCAATGCATTCGCCCCGCATCACCTGCATCAATGCGTCCATGAATTAGTGCTGAATTTAATCAATGCGTCCATGAATTAGTGCCCCATTTAATCAATGCATCCATGAATTAGTGCCCCGTTTAATCAATGCGTCCATGAATTAATGCCCCATTTAATCAATGCGTCCATGAATTAGTGCCCCATTTAATCAATGCGTCCATGAATTAGTGCCCCATTTAATCAATGCGTCCATGAATTAGTGCCCCATTTAATCAATGCGTCCATGAATTAGTGCCCCATTTAATCAATGCGTCCATGAATTAGCAATTGAATTAAAATTTTGATGCATCATTTTTTATGCATTGCAGTTGATGCTTGATCTTTAATTTTTTTGGGCGATGCGGAGGCTTACATCAGTAGAGGTCTTACTCACGTAACCTAGCAACTAGGGCCTTGGGGGGCTTCAGAGAACGTATGTGGGCGCGTGTAGGCGGCCCGTAACGGGAGTGGGAGAAAATGGGCGCGAGCGTGCAAACCCTATGGCGGATCTATGAGGGAATATCGATACCGTTCAAAAACAACCGCCTACCCCCACCATTCAACCAAGGAGTGTCGTTATTGGACGCTACCCATGCCCGACTATAATTCGCCAACCGTGAGATAGCGTGCTTTGTACAAGCCGAAGCAAGGGAGCCATGTACATGTAGCGACTACGGTTCCAGACTCTTCCTACTACCAAATCCGGGCAACAACCTGTGGCGTCTAATTGCGACCTACGACCACTCAACAAGTATTGCGTGCTAAAGCGACTCAAGATGATGACGTTGCTAGGGGTCCGACACCTAACCGGAAAGGGGGACTACATGTTCAGCTTTGACCTACGAGACGGATTCTACGCGCTAGGCATCAGCCCGACGGACCGCGACTACTTTACCGTAAACGTACGCGGACAACTCTACAGACTTGTGGGGCTACCTATGGGGTGGTCCCTACCCGTTTTATTTTTGCAAGGTGACGTTGACTTTCGTAAACTTCCTTCGCGCCCCAGACCCCAAACACCCTATCGCACAACAGTTACACGACAGTTGCACGAAGACCTACCTCAGACGAGCGCGCTAGCGCGGCTGCATGATTCTACCCTACGTCGACGAATTTTTGCTATTTGCATTAACAGAGGAGGAGGCGCTCACCTTACGCCAACGCCTCTCCAAGCTCCTCGACCGTCTCGGTCTACTCTACCACCCAACCAAGGGTTTTTGGACACCAATCAAGTCGGACACCACCTTGGAATCGACATCGACACATCGTCAGGATACTTCTACGCGCTAGAGGCAAAACTCACTAAGATCGCGCAAAAGGCCAAAATGCTCATCGGGCGAGCTACTCGGAACGCGCGATTGCTACCCGCCAAAGATCTTTAGACACTCGCGGGCAAGGCACAATAACTTTTCTTGGCGATTCCGGCGGCCAGATTCTTCCTCCGAGAACTTCACTCCGTCGTCGGCGAGAAGTGGGGAGGCCTCGTCCGGTTAACGCACCAGATGCGACACGACATGGAGTAGTGGACAGAGGTTCCTTGTCAGTCCAACGGAAAACCCATATACAAACCCGTCGAGACCGCGTACCTACACACGGGCAGCTCCGATTACGGATGGGGCGCGGTAATGAACGAGCATCTCGAGGCTCGAGGGTTCTAGAGCGCAAAGGACGAACAACAACACATTACATGGAAGGAGATGAAGGCCGTCCGTCACGCTATAGAGAGTTTCTTACCGCAGCTGCCCGGCCGCAACGTCAATGCCCGAGGACAATAAGGCAGTCTATCACATTCTGACAGGCATGACCTCACGGTCACTTGTCATGATGGCGGAACTATAACGTCGATTGTGCTTACTCGACACGAACAACATCAGCCTCCGGGTATGCTTCATTAGATCGGCAGCCAAAGTCGAGGCCGACAAGCTCAATCGACACCTCGACAGCGACGACTAGAGACTAGGCCCGGTACTTGTTGCGGAACTGGATGCGAGGTTCGGTCGGCACTCGGTCGATCGCTTCGCTTAAGCACTCAACACCGCACTTCCACGCTACAAGGCAAGATGGACGGACCCCAGTGCGAAGGGGTGGACGCACTCCACCTATCAAACGATAACTTGCGCCGGGAAAACAGTTGGTGCAACCCTCCTGGCCCCTCCTACCAAACCTCGTCCAAAAACAACGACAAAGCGGCGCAGCGGCCAAAGTAGTCGCCCCCCGATGGACATGAAAAGTATGGCACCAAGCGCTTACGGAGATGACTTCCAAAGAACTTATTGTCGCGCCCCGTCATTCCGTCAAGACTTGTTCCAACCCGGGCGTCGGGCGCTACGCGGCACGACTGGCAGTCCTCAGTTGGTAGTCACTGTATTCCGGGTTCCCTCCGTGCGTGGCTCTACCTAAGACGAGGAGAGGTGAGTGCTACGTTAGCACTTTTTACGGGACTACACCGCGAACCAAAAATCCCAAACCTGCGGTCGTCAAACAAAGCCCAAGTTTGGGGTAACCGTCATAGCTAACACCAACCCGTGGATCGAGACCGTACATGACCAGAATTCTCAGCTCGGACGTATTCGGCGCGAACATTCTAGCCCTACTCTCCGTAGCATGGGCACCCAACACAGAAACAACGTACGGCGGTACTATTCGCCGGTAATTCGACTTTTGTGAGGAGCACCGACTTGCGCCACTCGCTCCTACACCGGCACACATTACACGCTACGTCGCGTGGCTAGGGCAATTTTGCACCATCAAGGCCTAAAACCTAAAGTCGGCACTCGGCAGTCAACGGCTTTTTCAAGGACCACGGGCTCGAAGCAGTTGCCCTCGGCAACCTAGTCGCTAAGGTGAGAAAAGGACTTGCTGCCTCACATGTCGCGATTGAAGACACGCCAATACGTATACACATGCCATCCTCCATCGTAATTCAAGCCCTATACGTATGGCCCAAGCCCTACGCCTCCCACTCACGGATTCTACTACGCGTGCGGAGCTCCAAGCCAGCCCAACACGACACCAAATACGACTCCTACGGGCATGTACTATTGTGGTAAATACTCTACTTATTCTCCAGTCGCAGGGGCTCTGGCATTGATTGCTTAACCGAGGACCTCGTCGCCTCCGAGGAAGACGGAATTTGCTTGTTCCACCGTATAAGGAAAGGACAACGCGGAGTGTCAAGAGAGCGCAATCTACTCTGTCACCTTCCGCCCACGGTTCACACCGAAATGATTCAAATGTTACTGTTTTTCGATTCAATTCGACACACTCTCTCGGGAGGAAAATATTTAACAACGCGATGGGCGATCGATGCGTCAGAAAAACCCGAAAAAAATGATAGCTAGCACACTCATGGGATGGCTCCATGAGGTCATATCGGCGATGCGGGAGCGCCCCCTTGAAGGTAACAACTAGACCTCGCACTCCTTACGCAAGGGAGCAACGACAGCCGCCTACAACGTCGGCGTGACGCTACATAAGATGCAATTCGCGGCGGATGGTCAACGGAGTCAAGCGTCGTCTTTGACTACATCGACCCGACTGTCTTTGCATGACGATCAGAGTGGTTCGCCTTCGGCTTGCTAACACCGTGGGGTGGCTAAGCGATGACGATCAACCCGCCCAATGGCGACAACATGGCAAACGGAGCCCCCCGCCCCCCTCTTTGTAAATGGTAATATTGAAATTGTAGAGGATTAAATTACAATGCGGTCGAGAATAGTCGGGCGTTGCCACGACGTTACAAATTCTAACCGTTAGATTACGCATGTCACTGTGGTAGAAACACAGACATGCGTTACCCCTATATGACGCGCCGGCACACAGAGGTTGTCCACCTTTGCGCGAGCACAGCTCACGCAACCCTCCCTCCCGATTCCCGCAATTCGCGTACTTACCGGTCCTAGTGCCTCGGGAGAATTGGTGGTACGGTACGTGTACCACAAAAGCGCGTGGTACGAAGCAATATTTTTCATTAGTACTTATCTCTTAAATATTTCTTAGGAAACCGTATCATCGCTATATTTGCACTTGCTCGCACCCTAAGCGCACCACCTCTTTGTCGGGCCATCCGCCTGACTCAGAAGGACCAAAGTCAGATCAAACTCTACCTCAAGCCCGACGCTTCTCGAAGCAAGTTGCCAAGAGGTTTTGAAACTTTTGGTAGTCGGAGGCGAAGGTTGGTGTGGTGAGTTGAGCTGGACAGTAGGGTTAAGGATAGAGGCGGCGATGGAGCTCGTCCAAGGAGCGTTCGACTTGCTCAGCCCAACAGTCTCGCTCATGGCGGTTCGAGGCCACACACAGCGGGATTCCACAGTCACGGCAGAAGAATGAGGTAAAGCATTCATTTATCAGCTTGACAAAGCTTGCAGCGGGCTTGTTTCGTCTTGATATGCTTGCCGACGCGCTGACGAGGGTAATGTCCGCGGCGGTGTTGATGTTATGATTGCGTGTTTCCCATGTCGGCCAGCGCGCGCTTCGCAGGCACAGCTCGGCGAGGCGTCACAACCCGCACCCGCCCGTCAATATCATGAGGCAGTCGGTTCTTCAGCAAAGCGGCAGCCAAATTGTCGGAGAAGTCCACGACGCTGCCTTTGCTGAGGTGGTGGTTGGACGGGAGGTGGAAGCGGCACAACTTCCAGCAGTCGACCAGGTGAATGCCCATAAAAGTTGTCCATAGACGGAACTAGCAATCATGTGTTTGCCATAGCTCCTCTAGCGCGAGGTCGTGCGGGCGCGACTGATTGTGGTTGTCGACACGTGGGCTTTGTGAAAAATACTCGGAAGCAAGGGCTGGTCGCGGAATAGCTCTAACGCAAACGTTGCCATACTCATCGGCCCATCGTTGCATGTAGGGGTCGTCTCCGTCAAAGGTGTTGGCTACTCCAGCGGTGGCAATGAAGTGGATAACCTTCCGCTTGTTGTATTTGTAGCCCATAGCGACGAGGTCGATCCCTTCCAGCTTGGTGGTAAGTACCAATCTGCTCCCAACACTCTTGTCTTTCAAGTGTTCTTCTAAATATTGCTTGGGGAAGCGGGCGTGGCTGGTCTTCACTACACCTATAAAACGGTGCCCCCTCTTGGATGCTTGTATCGCAGCCTGAGGGGGGAGAAGTGCACATAGGGTTTATTTCCTTACTCATAAGCATTTACTGTCATTCACATTGCACATTAATTCGCTTATCACCTTCACTGACGCAAACCAACTGTCGCCCAATAGAGTTGTCCTAGGTTGGATGGCGCTTGACTCCATCGCCCGCACGACAATAGCGCATGTTGTTCCCAACTCCCGACTATGTGTCTTCCGTCTCATAGCCGTCCTCCCCCCTTGCACTTCAACCCACATCAGTACTCATGGGTATGCATCGCACATCGTCTTAAACTATGTTCCCAAGGGCTTGGGCTTCCGCAATATGAAATAAATATTTGGTAAGCCTCCTCGCTTGTCCTTGCGTGGCTGGTAGCTTGACATCGACTCATCTAGTGTATGAGTCATCCCTGCTTGCAGTTTAGCTGCCCTGTTGTCGTTGAAGTATGACACCATTTGACGAAACATAGCCCATGGGTCAACTTGACAAGCGGACATGTCCGCTTTAGAGTACATGACCATCTGACGGATGGTCGTGAAGCGGTAGCTCTTCATGAAGCGTTCGAAATCAGGTGCCTCCCTCACTCCTGTCGCCTCACATGTCCATAGTCCCTTCCCAGTTTGGTTGAACTGTTGAGTTGCGTAGATAATTCCAATAAAAACAACCCATTCGTGTTGGTTGATAGGCTTCCAACCTGCCTTTTTTCTAAAGCCCTCCTGGTTTAGGCAGCGTAGATCGTCCTCGATTTTTCCGGGGTAGAGCTGTAGCCACAAACTAAGCAGGTCCACGTCGCCATCATTAGACGTCGGGATTCCGCCTTTAAGGCCGACTCCCTTCTCACGAAAGTATGATGACCGCTCTTTCCGAGTGTCTGTTGTCACTACAGGAACGACTGTCCAAACAACAGTCTCCTCTCCGGCGGCCGTCTTCTCTACAATCGCTCCAACCAGTCGGCGGAGGGTAGCTTCCGCCTCGGAAAGTAAGTGCTCGTCGGGCCCATCTCCCTCCTCCTCGTCGCTATCTAGCACTACATGGGGTTGGTCTTGAGGGTCTTCCTCCTCCACTGCGTCAGGGTCCGTAGTATGGGTCGCTGCTGTAAAAGTGCACGTCACATGTCGAGACGCGGACGCGTTTGCAGAAGGAGATGCGTCGGTGGGTGGTGTCGGCTGGTTTTCATAATTCAAATTTTCAGCCATTTCACTACAAGTACCCCCCGTCGGTGCGGCGCGCATCGCGGAGTCGGTAGGCACTAGCTCCACAGAAAAATTCGGTCACGGTGTTGGGAGGGTGAAGAGGACCTAATCTTCGATTGATGTGGTCGCCGCCATGCGTGGGAGGCGGTGAGCTAGCACGTTCTTGCCCGGCAGTGGGCAGCTCTGCCCGGAGTTGAGTGGACCGCTTGGTAGTTTCCGCACCATCATCCCACCGCACGGTCCACAACTTGGGCCCTACCGACGCAGTAACCAAGCCATACTTCCGGGCACGCTAATGGCGCCTCGAGCCGGGCTTTAGGTCCTCTATGGGGCCTCTACGACCCGAGACCCTTTGGCCTATCCGGACGTGACGAGCGGAGGTACCGCGGGGGTTAGATGGGGGCAGAATCGTCGCAATGTTGAATAGCCGCGGCCGATACCTTGTATGTTTTGAAAAATACGTTGACTGGGGGCTTATGCACCTTTTGGACCCATTTTTGTAAGGATTGGTTAGATCAGCAGTCTGTTTGGAGGTTCCAAAAATGAGCATTTTCTGTGGTACGTGTACCACAAACGTGGTACGTGTACCACCAATTCTCCCGAGGCACAAGGGCCCCTTGCGAGCAATAAATGTAAGAGATCAATACTTTATTAGGCAAACGGACGAGCGTCCCCCTGCCTTAAACTAGTAAAACTATAGCTCGTACCTGCACCTGTATGTAATTATTATTTTGCTGGCGGGGCGTCGTACCAGCAGATGCACTTGTACGGGTACCTGATGCACAACCGAACTACGCAAGCGGAACGGACGACACGGGCTGCCAGACCAGAAGACACGGGCAGACCACAGCAGGCTGCAGCGCCTACCAGACATCTGAGACCACAACAGCTCCCGACCTACTGAATATTTCCTTGACTTAATTTCTGTGGGACGTCAGTCTTCGCCGTGAACTAGTTCACCCCGTCCCGGCAAGCGCCGTCCGCAGTGTCGGCTGGGGCATACCTCGGGACCGTCCTCGGCTTGTTCCTGCAGCGCCTTGAGCGGGCTCACGCACCATCCTGCCAGCCCCCTCACCTAGCCTCGCTAGTATATATCGAAACGAGTCGTCCATAATTGCCTTTACAGGCTGCAAGTCAATCTACACGTCCACCTTCAAGCCATGCTCCGGCGAAGGTGAGGTGTTGAGCCCTGAGCTTGGGAGGTACCGGTACACCGCTCCTGCCTTTGTCGGTCAGCCCCCCCATTCAGGCAGCCCCCCTTACAAGTAGTATTCTTGAACTTTGTTCGCAGGCGCAAGTGTTGTGCGCAGAGGTGCGCGGCAAGGCTAGCTGTAGGCAGCGTGCTGTACTTAGTTGCCATCGCTGCAGTTGGAGCGGGTCCGGAGAACGATGCAACGCCAACGGTCGATGGCAGTAAAAACACTCGCCTTGTATCGAGTTATGCCTCGTCTGGCAACCCCATCGGAAACACGACGACAGCGACGGCGCACGACTTCACAAGTGGAGGCTTGATACAGGTGGACACTTGTATGTTTACCGCGCGTATCGGGGTCTTATAAGAAGCAGACGATGAAGTAGAGACTTCGTTCCTAGGAGGCCGACTCGACTCAGCAGTTGTCTGTTGGTGGCCGCTGCTGTCGAGACAGGGGCGGAAGGGGGGCACACAGGGCGGGAGTCAGGCTGGCGCTGTCGTGCAGCTGCTGTCGGACGAGCCGACACCGGAGAATATGTTCACACCAGCGAACGGGGAGATACATCGAAATTCATCGGACAAGTGCCCGCCGGAAATGGTTGGCAGCTGCAAGTGAGCCCTGCTGCCACCTCTGCCTGCCACACATGCCTCCTTGAGAGCCACATTCACTTGGTACTGCATATGCGCTTGGCAGCCTCTGCTATCAGAATTCATCTGATAACCACCTGTGTGGGCTACCTTCCCCTATCCGCAGTGATTGCTACTGTTGCTGCTCTACCCCGCCATTCATGGGCCTCACGTTCACCGAGTACGTCCCCGAGGCGTGCGGTTGTGCTACAAAGGTAAGCGGCCTCACCACAATCCCGCGATAGCACTGTCCCGATGTCAGCGACTTTTTCATTGTCCTATCTCACTGTGAATGGTGTGACGACGTAGATGCACGGTAGTCTGGTGGCGGTGCTTGTTGTCGCCGCGCTCGCGGTCTTTGCCTCCTTCATTGGTACCTGCTGGTTTGGCAGGCGGTGTTGTTGGCAGCCATTCAGGTATGTCAGTGCATCCCGGTGAATTGCTCAGTGCACTGCAGTTGGGGGTAACTGACTAAATGGCACGCTGCAGGGGCCCCGGCAGTAGAGCGCAGCGGGAGCAGTTCGCGCAGGGCAGGCAGGAACAGTATCATGGAGGAAGCATGGACCAATTCTTTGCTTGAGCATTAAATAAAGCAAGGGCTGTGATGTGACCGCTTTTATTGGAAGAAACTGGGTTGCAAGCTGAACGTGCAGAGGCTGAGGTTGAGGCTGAGTCGCAGTAGGGGCCATAACATTTTGTGCTTACTTACAGTTGCTGCGTTTCTTAGCAGCCAAGATGGATGTTGGTCCAAAGAGGCAGGGCGATGCTTTGCCCTCTATACAGCCCCTTGATTAAAGTAAATCATATCATATCATACCACACCATACTATACTATACTATACTATCGCACAACTCCAGAGTATGTCACAAGTTTGGTGAGTTGCCTGCGGCGGTCTGTCTTTGCCTGTAGAAAGGCTATTACCAAAAGATTTCGGCTATACTGCTCGGCTCAGGGCAACAGCCTGAGGCTTGAAGCATGTGAATCATCGGAGAAGGTGGTTGAGCCTTAGCCAATATCTTCAAAGCTCACCTAAAAGGAAGGAGGTTCTTGATGGAAGATGGAAGCACAATGCACGGTCTGGTTAAGTGGGAGGGTGGCAGCAGATGCTGACCGGGGTGGGTGGCCACGCCGTTGGGTGCTTCACATTGGCGGCCTGGATGGTGTCGTTGTCATCGCGGGGGCTGGTGTTGCCGAGCTGCCACCTGCTGAGGTCCGCCAGCGCACGACTATCGAGCTGGTCCACGCAGCCGCGCTGCTGGGGTGAAACATAGGTGCGTGGCTCGGCCACACCCATGAACATTTGACGAGGACGGCTAATGCGCGGGGCACTACCCTCCATGCTCTCATTCCACTGAGCGCACCTGCACAGACAGATCAGAATAAAATCTTAAACCCCAACTTCACCGCACATAACAGGCATTGCTAGCAGTCTCTATCCAGTAATAACATATGATGCTATGAGACACTCACCAGCCAATGCTGCGGCTCACGGCAAAGATGACGGTCATCATCTCCTCTGGGACACCGAGCGCCCGGAAGCAGATCCCGGAGTAGAAGTCGACGTTGGGGTACAGCTTGCGTGCGATGAAGTACTCATCCGCCAACGCCACCCTCTCCAGCTCTTGTGCCACCTCCAGCAGCGGGTCGGACAGCTGGAGGTGCTCCAGCAACTTGTGGCACATGTCGCGCATGAGGTTGGCCCGTGGGTCGGTGGTCTTGTACAGCCTGCCAACAAGTCACACAGCATTAGCCACCGCCCCATGCTATTGCATCAGCAAGAGAAAGCAATCAAAACGTACTCACCTGTGACCGAAGCCCATCAGCCGAAAAGAGCTTGACTTGTCCTTGGCCTTCTCGACACACTCTGCCACGCGGTCAGGGGTTTCAATCTCGCGCAGCATCTTCAGCACGGCCTCGTTTGCGCCCCCGTGTGCTGGCCCCCACAGGCAGGCAATACCAGACGCGATGCAAGCGAAGGGGTTGGCCTATAACACGCAGGGTAACGCAATCATTATACGACTGCAATGCCAATTTTTTACATCTTACGTCAGCTGGTATAGTCTCAAGTGCATGGCATTAAGCAAGTAAAGGAGCATTGGCATTAAGCAAGTAAAGGAGCCAAGGTTGTGGTGCGGCTGACCTGGGAGCTGCCCGCGAGGCGGACAGTGCTGGTACTTGCGTTCTGCTCGTGGTCGGCGTGCAGAATCATGATGACCTCGAGGCAACGGGCCGCCACTTTATCCACGTGCCAATATGCGGCGGGGCGTGCCTTCATCATGTACAAGAAGTTCTCCGCCACGGTCAGGTCGTCCCTAGGATAAATGATCGGCTCTCCGATCTATCATCGTGGGCGGGCGAGATATATATATATGAGGTCCACGTAAAATCGGCCCGGTACAAATTCAGGGATGTAGCAAAATGGAGAGAGGGTAGCTTGACTGCTTGATATCTCAGGAAAACAGACCATCGATCACGAAAGATAGCACACCACGTGGCATGGTGGTAGCACATATGAAAGGTTCGAGTGGGGTCCTTACCGAGGTCTTGTAGGCCATCGCGGCGAGGGTCGGCATTTTCCCGATGACGCGCATGCATGCCTCCACACGGTGCGGTTTGCTGTGAATGTCAAAGCCATGGTCGTAGAAGCTCGACATCGCGCCGACCACGCCGACCATGATCGCCATCGGATGCGCGTCACTCTTGAAGCCTTGATAAAACTTGATCAGTCGCTCGTGAACCATGCGGTGGCGCGAGTCGTCCAGGAAAACGCGCCGCTCGTGGTGGGTCGGAAGCTCGCCATTTAGCAGCAGATAGGTGCAGTCAACGAGGTCACCGTCCCTGGCCAGCTGTTCGATTGGATAGCCTGCAGTGGTTTTCGACAAATTGTGAGAATCAAAAAAATTCGAGAGCGTGGGTAAATGGAAGTCTATATGAGTAAAAACACGGTTAATAATAGGTGGACACAAAAGTGCAGTACCTCGATATAGGAGAATCCCCTTTGCTCCGTCAATGTACGTGATGGTCGACTCGCACGATGCCGTTGAAGTGAAGCCGGGGTCGAAAGTGAAGAGCCCGGTGTCACCGTAAAGCTTCCTCACATCCAGGAAATCCGCGCCAGAAGAGTCCTTGAGTAGAGGCAGAGCGACGCTGCGGCCGTCAGGGAGAGAGAGCACTGCCTGAGGGGTGGTCGACATCCTATTTTCTGTCCCGGCGTAGCTATCCAAGGTGTCCAAGTCTTGGAATTACGCGAACGGAGCAAGTGTCGTGCAACAGCGGCGGATATTTACGCTGGTCAGGGGCAAAGAGTTTATATTCAGCAAGGTTATCGTGAGCTTCGGTACATCGAGTGTAAATTGGGCGGAGTGAACGTCAGGAAAGCCGCGACGGCAAAGGCCGTAAGTGCTTGTCTTAGCGACAACTTCGATATCTTTCACAAGTTCAGATGCCGGTGCGTGATGCGTGCACAATATCGTTCTCATTGTCACACTTAAATTTATTCTGCATATCAGCACAAATTATCCTCGACACGCGCCGAGATCGAAACGAGAGCGAAATGCGCGAGTATGCGCTACTGTAAAAACTCAGTGGCGGTTTGACTTACGCGTGAATGCGTCAGGTACTGGCCAAGTGAAGGTCTGAGAGAGTTGTAGAGCGGCTGGCGCATAGTTTGTTTTACCCGCCGTCGTGGAGGTTGGAGATAGCGAGAGCTTATTGAGTTCATCCGGGCGCTGCTTTATTTACATATTTGAAATCCTGGAGCAGATTTGGTACCGGCTTACAGGTTCCTTCCGGTCCCATATATATGCCGGGGCCCTAACTAAAAATATATATGAAAAAACGCAGCCATGTCGTACCTGTACCTCTACTAAATATCGCTGTATGTACATTATCATATTAGTTCTTTTTGGGAGCGTCGATTCGCATCACCGCGATGAGCGCGTTTGATTTATACGCTCGCTAGTATGTATCGCAATACATTCGCTACATCATGTTCAAACCCAGAAAACTCGTCACAGCAACCGGGGATACACACCTTCCCTGTGGAGTAAGATTAAATATTGGCTTGATATTTATAAGATAATGTTGATCCGTGATAAATCCGCTATAGTTACTATATTTCTCGGCTAAACGCCTACCGTCACGAAGAGGTGACGATGGCCGGTCGTCGCCTGTATCGTGAGCTGGTCGCCCTCTATCGTGTGCGTCACGCTGTCACATGGTCAGTATTGCTACCCTACTGGTACCCGTAGTGCGGTTCGCTTGATTATAATAATTTCAGGCTAGAGATACTACTTTAGTTAGTATCGATTCTGCATGCTATACTCTGGGACATAATTACAAAGCGGTGATTGACACCAAATACTAAGAGCAATATTGTGTATTTGCGCGTGGAATGGGTCACATGTGACCCCTCTCAATCGGTTTGCCCCGCCATCAACAGGCACATGAAAAAAAGCTGATAATTCATTCATTCAAGAATATGTTGCTCTTTTAGGCTAGTTGTGTCCATGTCAAAAGACGCAGACTGATTATTAAAAGTTTGGATGTCTTGCAAGTGACATGCATATGGGGGTGTAAGCTACATGAGTGGATGCAAAATGATGGTTTTGGGAGGCATAATACAGAAATCACTAAAGCTTCGTCATCCGGCATCAAAATTACCCCGAAATAGATGGACACCATCCTTACTATCAGTAAAACATTATTTACTGCATGCGGCAAAATTTCTCCGTTTTGGCATATTCGGGGGGGGGGGGGGGGGGGGCATCGTAGGGGATTACATATGACCTCTTACATTTATTTGTGTTAGGGGCATGTTAATATATGATAATGTCCAATAAATCGGCCAATCTTGACCCCGACACATGCTTATGGTATATACGTGGATACGAGGACCGCTGCGAGGAGGCGGATGGGGACGGAGAGTGAGGCGGCGGCCCCTTCGAGGGTGGATACGGATTTGCTTGATTTGAGGAGGATGGAAGAGTTGGAGGCGGGGAGGAGGACTTGTGGCCATGTGGCGATGTTGTTTTGCGAGAGGGGGTGAGGCGGGGAAGGAGGGATGTGTGTGTTCGGCGGAGTGCGATGTCGCATCATGCTTGCTTGCAAGTGTGTGCGTCGGTGATATGGGTGGCTTTGTCTCGGAGTGAGGCGGGGAGGGTGTTGTCTTGGCGGGTGAAGTGGGCGCGGAGTGTGGTGGCGATGAGGTTGGTGAAGGAGAGGGGAGGGATATGGTGGAACATGGTGCGTGCGTTGGGCCCGGACTAGGCATCCGAGTGTGGGTGGGAAGGTGTTGCGTGACATGATGGACTGTGTGGGCAAGTGCTTGTATGTCGTGGAAATGGTGTGGATGTGTGTTGTGGCCATGTGGCCTATGTAGCCGGGGGTGTTCATGATGTTGTGTAGGTGACAAGCTGTGAGTTGTGCGGCGTGGGCTTTGAGGGAGGGGAGGCCGTAGCCGAGGTCGGTCGTGGGGCGGTGGAGGGTTGTGCGCGGGAGGTTGCGTATGTGGGGATGTGGCCGTCAAGGACGTCGAGATGCGAATCGTTGAAGAGGCCGAGCTGGAGGGTGGAGTGCTGGCCGATGAGGAGGCCGCGGATGACTCGTATTCTGCAAGATTGTGTTAGAAGGGAGGTGGAGAGGGCATTGATGAGGGAGGTGGTTGTGCTCCTTAGTTCATGCCAATGTTTGGTGAAGGTGAGTGAGGTACTGAGCTCGGCCCCGAGGACTCGGTAGGTGTCCGAGGGGCCTATGGAGGAGATGGGGGAGGTGTGTGAGTTGATGGCGACGAAGTGGTTTTGCAGGCGTGATGCAAGAAGTTTGCGGTTGGCGATGGAGAGGGCTTTGCCTGAGCGCCAGAGAGCGCCGGTAATGCAGCATTTTTGGACGTTAACAATCATGCATGTGTAGGCGCTGAAGAGGGAGAGCTTTTGCAGCTGGATGGTCAAGTTGGTTGGTGAGCCCGTTACGAGGCTGAGGTCGTCGGCGAAGCCGTGTCCGGGGTAGGTCGCCGTGGGTTCTGTGGGGTCTGCGTTAGTGGTGGGGGCGCCGGGGCGGTATCCCCGGCTACCTACTCAGAGCCTACTGAGGAATGGTTCGAGAAAGAGGGTGAAGAGGAAAGGGGAGAGGGTGTCGCCCTAGAGGGTTCTTCGGTTAATGTCGACGGAGGGAGTGGAGCGGTATGGGGTGATATACGCTGTGGTGGAGACCCCGTAGAGTTGTTCACAAATGTCCACAAAGGTGGAGGGCATGTGTCGAGTTGTCGCATGAGTTTGAACATGATGCGGTGGTCCGCGGCGTTTAAATCGTCTTTGAATTCCCCCTACATGACGTAGATGTCTTTATTGTGGATTTTTGCGTCCTCCATCATCATGATGAGAGAGGCGAGGGCGTCGTGTATGCGGCGTTGATGGCGGAATCCAACTTGTTGGTCGCTTAGGATGCCGTGGGTTTCTGCATATTTATAGCATGCATCTTTGATTAGTGTTGTCCATAGTTTTAGTAAATTGTTCTTGAGGGCTACGGGGCGGTAGTTGTCAAGGAGAGTGGGTTCACTTTTTTCTTGAAGTAAGCAAGTGGTGCTGTGCCACTACTCGGGGGGAGTATAGGCCTTGTGGGCGAAGAGGGAGAGTAGGGAGAAGAGGGCGGAGCAAGTTGCGGGGGAGGGAACTTTATGATTTCGTTAGATATACCGTCTGGGCCGGGGGCTTTGCCAATGCCTAGCGAGTTGATCGTTTTATCAAATGAATCACGGGTTATTATGTCGGCAAGGGTGAGGGAGGAGTTCCTTTTGGGTTCGATGACGAATGGGTCGGGATTATCGAGGTGTTCCCACGGAGGGATGGGAAGCTCGGGTGGGGTGGCGCGGGTGAGTTCGTTCACTTCGTTGTCGAAGTGTGAGTGGACTGCGGCGATAACGTCGCTGGGAGTGGATACACTTATGGCGTTGGGTCGAGCAATTTTATGGCGGGTTGAGGTGGCGCTTCTATGGGGGAGGAGGTCGCTTTTAATTTTGAGGAGGCGGTGGCATGATATCGGATTGTTGTCATAGGCGCTATTGGCGCGGGATTTTACTTTTTTCAATTCATTTGTGGTGGCGGTGTGGATGAGGTGGCAAATGCGCTCTTGGCACTTATTTTTGATGGTGTTTGGGGTCATAAACTCGGTCGTAGTAAGGAGAGATTGGGCCAGGGGAAGGGGACCGCGGTTAGTGTTGCAGCGTCGGAGGGTTTGAATGAGTTTGCGGGATTTTTCAGAGAGCCAGGGGGTGTCTGGAGATACGTTTGGGTTTCGAGGCATTTTTTTTTGGGGGGGGGGGGGAGGGGCCAAACGACAGCTGCGTGGTCCATGTGGTTGGAGAGGAGGGTAGTGAATTGTGGGGCGAGAGTGTCTAGGTCGTCAGTGGAGGCAGTGGATAGAGATGTGTTGAGAATGGCGGCATGCATGGAGGCGGTTTGGTTGATGAGTTTGGGTGTGATGTGTTGGTATGCTTGTATGTGGGGTTGTGTGAGGGGGGTGTGAATGTGTGAGGGGGGTGTGAATGTGTATTTGCGGGTGGAGTGGGGTTGTGGGAGGGTGTATCGGGCGAGAGGGGTCTAGCGGCGACGGAGAAAGGGGCCGGGATAACGAGGTGAATGGCCGAGTGGTCGACAAAGTGTGTAGGGGAGGAGAAGACCGAGGCAGTGGATGGGGGGTGAGGGGTGAGGGGGGCGTGGAGAGCCAATGGTCTAAGCAGCCCTCGCTGCGAGGGAAGGTAGGGATGGGGGGGTGGATTGGTTGAAAATGGGAAACGTGAAGGGAGGTGAGGGCGGGGTTTTCGGTACATGGGTGTGTGGTCGATTGGAAGTCCCCGCCGAAAAAGACGCAGTGAGTCGGGTGGGCATCGGCGAGTCTGAGTCCCCATGCTGAGACTTATGCGTACAAGCGTGTTAGTTGTGTGGTGTGGAGCTGGGGCATGTATACCCCGATGAGGAGGTACGGGGTGCTGGAGTGCGGGGAGAGGAGCATGCCATTAATGTGGAGGGCGAGGTGGGGGGCGGGGGTGTTGAGAGTGGCGGAGTGAAAGGACGATTTTCGAAAAGCTAAGAGGACGCATGCGTGGGTTTGGGACACTTGTGAGTTATGCGGACGGGCGCTCTTAAGGAGGTATTGGGGGAGGGCGACGCGCCAGCGGGATTTGTGTGTCGTGTGGTTGGTTTTTGTGAGGAATAAAACGTCCGGTCGGTGAGTGGTTGCGAGGTGTTCGACATCCCGGATGGATGTGGGGAGGCCATGGGTGTTGAGGTTGATGAGGAGGAGTGGTTGGGTGGTATGGTGGGGAAGGACTGGGAAAAGAGAGTGGGCGGGGGGGTGAGGTGAGCCTCCGCATCACCCAAAAAAATAAAAAATCAAGCATCAACTGCAATGCATAAAAAATTATGCATCAAAGTTTTAATTACTAATTCATGGACGCATTGATTATATCGGGCACTAATTCAAAGTTAAAAGACAAAGTTTAAAAAACTGCTAATTCATGGACGCATTGATTATATAGGGCACTAATTTATGGACGCATTGATTAAATGGGGCACTAATTTATGGACGCATTGATTAAATGGGGCACTAAATCATGGATGCATTGGTTAAATGGGGCACTAATTCATGGACGCATTGATTAAATGGGGCACTAATTCATGGATGCATTGATTAAATGGGGCACTAATTCGTGGACGCATTGAATAAATGGGGCACTAATTCATGGATGCATTGATGCAGGTGATGCGGAGCGAATGCATTGACGCATCTTGCGCATCGGTATGTTGGCAATTTTTTAGTGCTTGGTGGATTTTTTCAATTACATGAGTTTGTCTAGAAAACTTAAGTGAGTCGGATATTGTATAGGACGTCCCATACAACTTTGTTAAAGTTTTGACAAATTTTTTGTTCCCTCCCCCTCTTGACAACGGCCGCCTTGACTGGCCCGCCCACGAGTATAACCCTCTCTAGGTTGTGAGTTTAACCCTCTCCATGTTGTCTTGGCTGCAACGGAGTGACCCGCCGACAAGCCGCTCGATTGGAACCGTCGGGAATATAAGCCAGATTATCTTGCTTGCAAAAGAGACAATTAGGGGTGTGCGGAGTGTACGTGCAATACGATAGAGGTGTGGATAATTATAGTATGCACGTGTATATTCAGAAATGCATGCACATGTTCTGAAATGTAATCTGAAATTGTGCGCCCCGAACATTGCAGTGCGGCAAACCACTACACATTCGCTTACAACCTCTGTTAATTGCCCCTATAGTCTAGTACACCGACCTTCTGTGCTAAATTCTGAAACACCATGAGACGCCTCTTGAGAACATTTTGTAGATACCTGCTCACGCGAGCCTCGTCCTCTGCGTTGCAATCACGATTCAAAATAAGTGCGGTGTTAGTAACTTACACATGTTGGTTGAGCGTAATTGATGTATTGGATGGTCAAGGGGTGGTGAGGATGTGGCTGTCATGGTTGGTGGTAATGTGGTGTATTTCGAATACATACAATAAGAATTGAATGTGTGTGTGTGTGTGTGTGTTTGTGTGTGTGTGTGTGTGTGTGTGTTTGTGTTTGTGTTTGTGCTTTTGTGTGTTTATGTGCTTGCGCAAGTGTGTATTGAAATTGAAATTGAAATTGAAATTGTTTACAACATGTACCGTATGCGCCGGTTTTTCACCAAAGGCCGGATGCGCCGGCTGCTGTCTCTGGGCCCTCCCAACTATGTCAAACATGGAACTTACAAGTCAGGGCTAGACCGTGAACCACCTATGTCCAACCTCTCCAAGTGTGGTCGGGGGTTTACTCCCCCCCGGGGAGGGTCTGAAGCGGTTTGAAAGCGGTGTGCAAGGATGGCATGGGGAGGTGCATTATGCGGAGGCTCGGCGAGTGGTCGTGCGTGATTTGGTGCGGTAGACAAGGAGGAGATAATGCAGCCATTGGACGGTGTGTGCATGGAGTGAAGAAAGGATGCGAGATGTGTCGAGTCGTGCTTTGGTGATTAGTTTGTCAGGAGGGTCGGTGCGGAGGGTGAGGAGAGAGGTGAGACTTGCTATGGTGGACGAGTGCGGGGTGCCCGTGCGACTCATGACTATGGGTAAGATATCGACTTCAGTACCTGGCCAGTGGTTTCGGATGGCGTTTGCGAGGGGTGTGTATTTGTCCCTAATCAAGCTAGCAGTGTGTGAGAGGTTGTGGTCTGTGCAGTACTTCCATTCCCCTATCTGTATTTTCCTGATAGATGAGTATCGGCGGCGGCCGTTGTTGTGGCCTACGAAGCGAGGTTCGAGGAGGCGTATGAAATCGGGTTTGTGCGCCGGGGGACGTAGTGCAGGTGGGAGGATTTCGGGGGGGAGGATAGCGGGGCACGAGGTTAGAGAGTCGGGCGAGAGACCTTCGTCTGCGTCAACAAGGCGGGTGGGCATGTGGGTGGGGTGTGGAGGGTGGCAGTCGAGGGGGGTGGAGGGGGGGGTGGGGCGGGTGAAGGACTTGATGGGTTTGTTACCGAAGTCTGCAGTGATAGTCTCCCAGCGTCCTCCGTTGTGGCGTTCCAGGAGGGAGAGTAGGAGTTGTAGCGCGCGGTTGTGACGGTCCTGTCTTAGGCCAGACATGGAAGGGCAGTTACCGGCCATGTGGCCGTTGCTGGTGAATTGGCCACACATGGGACAGCGCATGGTGGGGTTGTGAGTGAAGAGGCGGGTGTTGTGGACGCCCCATATGAATTCTTGTTTGTGGGTGAATTGGGTGTTGGTGAGTGTTGTGTGTTTTTTGTGGAAGGTGAAGTCGGCGCCGTCTGCCGCTGCGCGGGCGAGGAGGGCGCCGTGTTTGGATGTCTGTGAGAGGGGTGTAAGTGTGTGTTTGCAGCTGTGGGTGTGTGCGTCGGCTTTGAGGTTTGTGTATTTGTAAGGTATGGGTGCCCCTTGAGTCTGTTGTATGAGGGTGTAAGGCCAGGTCCAGTGACCAATGGATACGTCTGAGCCTGTGTTGTATGTGGTGTTTGGTGTTTGGCCATCCGCTATCTGGTTAGCGAGTGCGTCAGCGAGGTCGTTGCCGAGTGAGTGGTTGTGTGCTTTAATTTTTCCGAGATGTGTGCGGATGCCTGCGTTGCAGCGGGTGGTGATGGTGTGTGTGATAGAGAGGAGTGTGTCGCGGTGGATGTTATGCCTATAAGCGGAGGGGCAGTTGAGGTATCCTTGTATGAGACGGAGGGAGCACGCGCTGTCAGTTAGGAGGTGGGTATGACCTAGTTGGAGGCCTATGTCAATGCCAGCTAGTTCGGCTCGATTGATAGTATGGGAGGGAGGGGTAGAGGTCACCAGGATTTTGACGTTGGTGTCCGAGGCTGGGTGGGTGGCTGCGGCCCCTAGAGGGGAGCTGCTTCCTTTTTTAGAGCCGTCTGTGTATACGAAGTCCTGCCAGTTCCAAGCAAGAGTGCCTCTGGTGGGGGAGTATGTTAGTTGTGTGCGTTCTTGGATGGGGTAGGTAAGGGGGTGAGTGGGGTTGGAGGGGAAGTAGTATATGCCTGCGGAGTGGGGTGAGTAGGAGTCTGTGAGGGGTGGAGGTGGGATGGTGATGTTGGGGTTCGGGAGGTGTTGTTGTAAGTAATACCGCATACGTATTAGTTGCAGATAGCTACTGTAAGCTACTCTAGATATGATTAGTACATGTCTAGATCGGACATACCGATAAACTGTTTGACTCGGTACAGAGCTGTCGCTAGGCTACAGCTCTCACACTTCTGTTGTCCCGACACCACGCCTGTAGGCTGGTTGTCGCCTTAACTGTTCCGTTTGCGGGACTGTGACTGTAACTACGTTTGCGTACGTTATCTTCCACACTAACTGTGTTTGCATGGTTTAATAGGTTATGGGCCCCCGCCTCACGTCACTCACGCGCGACAACCTGGTTCGGCGAGCTGCGATCGACAGCTCTCCCGCAGAAGGCAAGTTTCTTTAGACACCTAGTACTTTCAACCTGTAGTCGGCGGTATCGCCAGTATAAACTGCGATTTTTAAAACCCGCCACCACCCTCTTAAGCCAGCCACCCGCCGGAGATAGCCAGCCAACCACACCGACGCACTCGTCGTGTGTGGACAGGGTGCACACAGGTCCAAGCTGGAGAACGGGGGGGTGCACTGTCGGGTGAATACGCATCCACAGGTCGCACGCCAGCCGTAGCTTACCTTTTATTTCTATTTTTATACTAGCCTCGCGCATCAGCCACCTCGCGCAGCGCTCCACCTGTCCTGGCCTTGGCCTCGACTTGTGCCCCACACTGGGTGGAGGATACAGAAAAGGTGCTCTGAGACACCCCGGGGCTACAGGCCGAGGGGTCGGCGGGCATCAGGCCGTCTCTTAGCATACCGCTGTTAGGCACAAGTCCGGCTAGCGGTTTTTACCGCTGCCTGTTTTTTCCTTCAGCTCTTTCTTTTTTTTCCCTCTGTCGAAATGGAGCAGAAAAACCCGCCTGATTCACCTGCTGCTTCCCCTGAGTCAGGCTCTCACCAGAGCACCCTCGATCACCCCCCCGATACTCTCGCGCTGCTCGTTGCGCAAGTGGCGAGCTTAACTGCTCGTGTCGACTCGCAGTCGGCCGTGGGTGCTGTCGCTGCTGCGGGTGCTAATCCGCACCCCCCTGTAGCTCAGCGCCGCCACGATGCCCCACTCGAACCCGTCCGGCACAGCCACGACGGTCACACCCTCCACCTGAGTGACCATACCCAGCCTGGTTTCGTAACACCGGACGCAGAAACACTCTTTCCTGCTGCAGCCCCTGTTACCGACCCCACAGTCGCACAGCGCCGCCACGATGCGCCCCGCGAGCCCGCGCGTGCCGAGGCGCACTACGACCCCTCGCGTCACGCCATCCGGGTCGATCACCTCCCACCACCTCCCCCCTTCCCCCACGCCGGATACGCCCTTCACCACCCCGGCCCCCAAATCACGGAGGCGCCCTCTCATCTTATCCCCCCCTACCGTGACCACCCGCACTCGTACGGCCCGCCGCGTCCCATGGCCGGCCGCTCTCCCTTTCCCGGTGGCCCACCTCCTCCCTTTCATGGCCGACACTCTCCCCCACTCCAACATGGCGACCCCAACCCCCGGGGCCGTCGTCGCCCCACTATCGACCCGGTGGTCATCAACCGGGCGGCACACGAAGCCCCCGGCTTCGACAAGGACGCCCTCAACCGGTCCATGAAGATGTCGGTCCCCGTCATGTGCCCGACCACGGACTTCAAGCAATGGAAGAGGACCTTCCTTAATTTCCTCTCCATCAAGGCCGCATACCTCATTCCTCAGCTGGCCATCCGCGACTCCGGCGTCTGGCTCGACGAACAAGCGCAACACTACGCCTACACGCTGCTCCTCCATGCAGCCAGCGCGAATAAGCGCGCTGACCAAGCCATGAAATGCATTTCTCCAGCACGCCCAGACTGCGCCGCCGCCGCGTGGGACATCCTTTGTGAACGCCTTGACTGTCGGTCTTTTGCTCGCTCCTTGTCCCTCTTGGACAATCTCACGGTCAGACAGCGCCCCGGTCAGTCACTCAGTGACTATGTCCACTACATGCGCCAGACCTTTGACGAGTACAACGACACATGCCAGTTGGCTGATGGCTCCGTTGCCATCCACCCCCACCACCTCGGTCTCCTCATGCTGCGCGGCATTTCTAGCAGCGGCCCACACGGTCAGGCGAAGCAATGCGTCATCAACGCCTTCGACACGGACTACATCATGTCGGCTGATGAAGTTATGGCGAGCATTCTACACCTTGCGCACAACATGGAAGACAACCCTGCTCCGGACGCAACCGCTCCGGACATATCACCTCCTCCCATCTCCGCGTTCGTCGCTGCGGGCCGCGGCTCGCACAGCGGTCGAGGCCCACCACACCGTAACCCTCGCGGCCAACGACCCAACAAGTGTGGCGTTTGTGGCAGCCTCCACCATCTCATGTCCGCGTGCAATGCCACTGATGACGCTATTCTTAAGTGGAATCTTGCCAAGCGTAGGCTGACAGTCCAGAAGTACGGCGCCGCCGACGGCACCCCCTCTGCTCACGCTGCGCTGCTGAGCGACGTCCCTGCCGACGACGCCCCCGCCGATGACACCGATTGCCTACCCACCTTCGCAGACTGCGTTGATGACGACGCTGACGACGAGGTGAGTGTCCCATTCAGCTCTGTGGCATTCTCCTCTTCCCTCGCCCCGGGTCGTAATCTGTCACAGTTTTGGGTCGTTGATTCCGCCTGCTCGATTAACCTCACTGCGTTCCGAGATGACTTCGTGAAATTCACGCCCCCCTCCACTCCCTCTCGCGTGGGCGGTGTCGGCGTTGACGTTAAGGGCAGTGGCTCAGTGCGACTTTCTGTCAGACTTGCCTCTGGCCAGCTAATTCACCGCACTGTGTATGCACTCTACACCCCTGACCTGTCATCTCGTTCAGCACAGCGTATCGGCAGACTCCTTAGTGTCAGCTGGATGCAAACTCACAGCGGTTGTGAATTCATATTCCCCTCCAACTCTGACACTGGTTTGCTTTTGGTACCCACAGGCATGGGTATGCTAGAACCGTCCGGAAACGGTCTCTACCTCCTTCCCCACCAGCCGGCCCTCCCTTCCAGCCCATCCGCCCCGCCGGCACTTGACCCCTCCCCTCAGGTTGCCCTTACTGCCCAGTGTGATCCCGTCCTATGGCACCGTCGATATGGCCACCTCAACATGCAAAGCCTTCAGGCCCAACACACTCACGGTGTCCCGACTAGCCCTGTGTTAACTAGCGCTGTAACCAAAGTTTCGTGCGACTCTTGTCTCCTTCACAAAGCCACAGCTGCACCACGCAACACAGCCGCTTGCGCGAAGCCATCCCACCCCCTCCTCAACCTGTCCGCTGACCTCTGGGGCCCGGTCAATGTCCCCTCCCCACATGGCCTCCGCTACTGCTTACTCGTCATCGACCACCACACCAACTACATGTGGGTGCGGTTCCTTAAGTCTAAAGACGACGCATGTTCGGAATTGGAAATCATCCTCTTGGACATCAAACACCTGCATGCCCGCCATCACTCCCAGACGGGCGCGTTCGCACCGGTCCTCAAATTTGACTCTGACTCTGTGTTTGAAGCTGCTGTCACTCGCCAGATGTGCGCACACCTCGGCGTCGGGGTACAGTTCTCTGCCCCATACGCCCACCACATGCTCGGCAAGGCCGAACGTCCCTGGCGCACCATCCGGGACAATGCATCGGCGATGCTCCACAACATGGCCGTTCCCAACTCCATGTGGTCGTGTGCTGTCAGCACTGTTGTATACCTTCGCAACCGCACGTACAGTCGCTCGGTCGGACCTACTGGGGGCGTCCCCCTCACACTCCTTACGTCGTCGGTGCCCAACGCCTCCAAGTTCCGCGTCTTCGGCTGCGCCGTTTTCGCCAAGGTCCCCGACAAACAACGTCGGAAACTCAGTGAAAAAGCATTTCGCGGCGTCATGGTGGGCTATCCCCCTGACGCACCCGGGTATCGTGTCTACAATCCGGAAACGCGTCGCATCACCACTTCCGTACATGTTGTCTTTCAGGAAGACACCCCAGGCTTCGACACACAACCCTCCGTCGACTCGGCCATCACCGACTCTTCGGACGACGTACCCGCAGACTCACCCCTATCCCACCCAATTGACCTCACATCACCCACACCCCTACCCCCCCCGCCAACACCTCGCCATGCTCGGCTCCGCTCCCACCCCATTCGCTACGGCGATATGGTTGCCCACCTGTCCGACTACCCACCCACACTCGTAACGGCGTGTTGTGATCCTGAACAAGGAAAAGCTCAAGAGGACATCTTTGAGCACCCTCACGTCCCCGACCTTGTCACTGGTCCCCCACACACACCTGCCGGCACGTCCCCTACTGCCATCGCCCTCCTCTCCGCCCGAGAGTGTGTGGAACCAAAATCCTACCGAGCTGCACTGGACAGCGCCCAAGCCACCCAATGGCAAGCCGCTATGCAACAGGAGTATTCCTCCCTCATCAGCAACGGCACGTGGGACCTTGTGGACCTCCCCCCCGGCCGCATGGTCGTTAACAGCATGTGGATCTTTAAAGTCAAGTCGGATACAGCCGGCGACGTCTCCCGCTTCAAAGCGCGGTTCGTCGCCAAGGGGTGCAGTCAACGCGCTGGACTGGACTACACGGAGACCTTCTCCCCGGTCATCCGCATGGCCAGCCTGCGTCTCTTCCTAACCATTGCAGCCGCCCGCGACCTTGAACTCTGCCAACTGGACATCGACACAGCGTTTCTCTACGCCCCCATCCGGGAGGATGTGTACATCCGCCAGCCCCTCGGCTTCACCGATGGAACGTCCAAGGTTTGTCACCTCAAGCGTTGCCTCTACGGCCTTAAGCAGTCCCCCCGCGAGTTCAACATGCTACTTCGTGCGTGGCTCGTCGACCATGGATGGCAACAATGCGTTTCTGACCCGTGCATCTACATCTACCGCGCCGGCCACGTCTTCGCCATGATCACCCTGTACGTCGATGACATTCCCGCGGCCTGCAATGATGCCACCTGGCTCGCATCGTTCAAAGCCCAACTCGGCACACGGTTCAAAATCAAGGACCTAGGCGACCTCTCCCAACTCCTCGGCATGCACATTACCCGCGATCGCTCCACGCGCACAATCTCGCTGGACCAGTCCAAGTACCTGCGCGACATCCTCGCCAAGTACGGCATGTCTGACTCTAAGCCGTCGTCCCTTCCGATGGACCCAGGCTTCCTCGCCGGCCTTACACACTTGAACTCGCCTTCTCTCACAGGAGTGGCCAAGGACGTCTACCCAAGCCTCCTGGGCAGCCTTCAGTACGCCGCCGTTTGTACCCGCCCCGATGTCTCCACGGCATTGAGCATCCTCGGCTCTGCCCAAGCCTCGCCCACCGAGGCACACTTGCAGGCTCTGAAAAAGGTCCTCCGCTACCTCCATGGCACCATCAACATGCGCCTGACGTTGGGGGGGGGCATGGACCACAGTCTCCAACTCACAGGCTTTGCCGACGCTGATTGGGCCAACGACAGCAGCACCCGCAAGTCTCGCTCGGGCTATCTCTTCACCCTCGGACGCGGGCCAATCAGTTACAAGTCCAAACAACAGACTTGTGTGGCTCAATCCACGTGTGAAGCCGAGTACTACTCTGCGGCTGACGCCACCAAGGAGGGACTCCACCTCCGACAACTCTTGGGGGAAATCTTCGACTCCCCTATCACCGAAACCACCACCATCTGGGAGGACAACCAAAGCGCCATTGCATACTCCCAGAATGCCTTGGTCAGCGAGAAGACTAAACACATCGGCCTGAAGTGGCACTTTCTCAAAGACCACGTGGAGCAAGGGACCATCAAGTTGAGGTACCTCCCCACTGACCAGATGGTGGCTGACATGCTCACCAAACCCCTCCCAGGACCTGCACTAGCACGACACCGAAGTGCGATCCTTGGAGGACAAGACCCAATGCAACGCTTCATCCCGTAGCTACCTTCAGGGGGAGTGTTGTAAGTAATACCGCATACGTATTAGTTGCAGATAGCTACTGTAAGCTACTCTAGATATGATTAGTACATGTCTAGATCGGACATACCGATAAACTGTTTGACTCGGTACAGAGCTGTCGCTAGGCTACAGCTCTCACACTTCTGTTGTCCCGACACCACGCCTGTAGGCTGGTTGTCGCCTTAACTGTTCCGTTTGCGGGACTGTGACTGTAACTACGTTTGCGTACGTTATCTTCCACACTAACTGTGTTTGCATGGTTTAATAGGTGTGTGTCGTATATGGACTCGAGGGTGTTGTGGAGTGCGGTCATGGCAGTGTGTGAGGGTAGGGTGTGGAGAGCGAGGGAGTTAGCTACTAGGTAGATGTCAACCATCCAGCGTGTTCCGAAAGGGGTAGGGGTGGGATGGCCAGTGTGTTGGTCGGGGGGTAAGAAGGTGTTCGCGTCATTGGGAAGGGTGTATAGGTGATGTGTGTAGGGGGAGTTGATATACTTGGAGTGTCGGTATGGGGTGTGTTCCCAACGGGGGAGTATGAGGATGGTTGCGCTGGGGGTGTGTGTGGCTGTGCGGTGTGCGCTGGTGATTGCATGTTCCATGGCTCTGCGCATGCATTCGTGGTCGTATTCGGGGTTGGCAATGTTGGTGCCTTGCCATGTGTGTGGGGCATTGCTGCCGCTGGATGAGAAGACTATGTCTTCGGGGTAGAGTGAGTGGTAGGTGTGCGAGTGGAGTGATTTGTTGAGGGGGTCTGAGTAGAGTTCTGTCTGGATGTGGAATGTTTGACGGAGAGCCGAGAGGAGGTCTTCTCTGGTGGCCCATCTGTTGCGGGTGGTGGTGGCGGGTGAGGGGGAGTGGATTTCAGAGCGGGAGCCTAGGCGAGTGAGGAGGTTGTAGACCTCCTCTTCGAATGTGTGGTCGGAGAGGTCGGGGCGAAAGAGTTGGTAGAGGTGGCGGACGCGGGGGCCGTTAAGGGTGGTTACCGCGCGGCCGTCCGGGGTGCATAGTATGGTTGTGTCGTGGAGTGATGGGTGTGTGTGGATGGCGAATTTACCGGTTGGGAGCATGTCGAGGTCAGGGTTGATGGGGGTGTGGTTGAATGTGATAAGGCGGTGTGTCCAGGGTGGCGGTCCGGGTTCTGGCAGGATGGGTGTGGTGGAGGGGACAAAGCCGGAGTTAAATGCGGTGAGGGCGGTGGGGCCGGAGGGGGTCTCACTGATGGTGTCGTGTAGTTGAAGGCAAGGCGCCCATTGGACCTCGTGGAGGCGGGTGAGGTCGTGTCGCTTGCCGCGAGCGCACCAGTCGCATTGCCATGAGGCGGGGCCTAGGGCGGGGCGGCATTGGGAATGGACGGCAAAGTGCGGGCATGTGCTGCAGGTGGAGGTGGGTTCTAAGTGCAGAGGGTTGTGGCATATGGAGCAGTCGGCGGGGGTGGGGGTGGGTAGGTTTACCGAGGTGGGGGTGGAAGAGATGAGTTGGAAGCCGTCGTCCAGTTGGAGTTGTATATCCCATTCCGTGAGGTGTTCCGGGGCCCATTCGACCATGTATTGGGTTTGTCCGTATTCTGTGTCTTTGTGTTTGGAGATGATGCGCGTCACGTCGCAGGGGGGGAAATGGTGGTCTGAGGGGGAGAGGTATTCTGTGTCTATGTGTGTGAGGGGTGCAGTGGGGGAGTATTTTTTGGCGCGGGAGGAGTGGGTGAAGGGGGAGAGAGTGTGAGGGGGGCGGGGAAGGTGTGGCGTGAGGAGGGGAACCCAAGAGGGGTGGAGAGTGGTGGGGGGGGATGCTTGTTTGGGGTTGAGGTTTGTGACGGGGAGGCGGTTGTGGACAGTGTCGGTGGGTTCGGTGAGGACTGCGGCGAGAAGGCGTACTGGGATAGTGAGGGAGGTGTTGGACCCCGTTAGTTTGGTGATTGACTGGCAGGATTTGAGGATGAAGGAGGAAGGGGTGGCGCGGAGGAGGACTTGTGACCAGTCGGTTATGTGATTTTGCCAGAGGGGGTTAAGACGGGGAAGGAGGGAGGTGTGTGTCTTGCGGGGGGAGAATTCGTGGTATGCTTGTTTGTATGTGTGTGGGTCTGTGATGTGTGTGGCTCTGTCTCTGAGGGACGTGAGGAGTGTGGCGTCCTGGTTGGTGAAGTGGGTGCGGATTGTTGAGGCAATGGGGTTGGTGAGGGAGAGGGGGGGGATGTTGTGAAACCTGGTTCCGGCGTCGCGTTGGGCGCGCACTAGGCTTCTGAGTGTGGGGGGGGATAGACTGCCTGACATTATCGATTCAGTGGGCCAATGGGAGTATGTTGTGGAGATGGTGTGAATGTGGGCTCTGGCCATGTGGCCCCTATAACCGGGGGAGTTCAGTATTTTGTGGAGGTGGCAGACGGTGAGTTGTGCGGCATGTGTTTTGAGGGAGGGGAGGCCATAGCCGAGGTCGGAGGTGGGCCGATGGAGGGCAGTGCGGGGGAGGTTACGTACCGAGGAGACGGCTGATCGGAGGGCGCGGCATATTTGACCTTCGAGGGTGTCCAATTGGGAGTCGCTGAAGAGGCCGAGTTGGAGGGTAAAGTGTTTTCCGATGAGGAGGCCACGGATGACGCGAATTCTGCGGGACTGGGTTAGTAGGGAGGAGGAGAGGGCGTTGATGAGGGATGTGGTGGTGCGTTTGAGTTCGTGCCAGTGTTTGGTGAAGGTGAGGGAGGTGTTGAGTTCGACCCCAAGTACGCGGTATGTATCCGAGGGGCCGATGGAGGGGATGGGTTCCGGGGTGGAGTTGATGGTGATGTACTGTGATTGGAGGCGGGATGCGAGGAGGGTGATGTTGGCAAGGGAGAGGGCGTTTCCTGTACGCCAAAGGGCGCCGGTGATGCAGCATTTGCGGATGTTGACTGTCATACCTGTGTAGGCGCTGAAGAGGGAGAGTTTCCTTAGCTGGATGGCCATGTTCGGGGTCGAGCCCGTGGCTAGGCTGAGGTCGTCGGCGAATCCGTGTCCGGGGTATGTGGCTGTGGGTTCTGTTGGGTCGACGTTAGTGGCGGGGGGCCCTGGGCGGTAGCCTCGGCTACCCACAGTGAGCCAGCGAAGAAAGGGTTCAAGGAAGAGGGTGAAGAGAAAGGGGGAGAGGGTGTCTCCCTGGAGGGTTCCGCGATTAATGTCTATGGAGGGGGTGGGACCATACGGTGTAATGTAGTCTGTGGATGAGACTCCGTAGAGGTGTTCGCATGTATCAACAAAAGTGGAGGGCATACCGAGTTGTCTCATGTGTTTGAACATGATGCGGTGGTCTGCTGCGTTGAAGGCGCCCTTGAAGTCTGCGTACATGACGTAGATGTCTTTGCTGTGGAGTTTTGCGTCCTCCATGGCCATGATGATGGAGGAGAGGGCGTCGTGGATGTTTCGGTGTTGTCGAAAGCCGTCCTGTTGGTCGCTGAGGATGCCGTGAGTTTCGGCATATTTCGAGCCTGCGTCTTTGATTAGTGCTGTCCATAGCTTAAGAAGGTTATTCATGAGGGCGATGGGGCGGTAGTTGTCAAGGAGGGTGGGGTCCCCTTTTTTATGTAGTAGGCATGTTGTGCTATGGCACCATTCAGGGGGTGTGTAGGAGTTATGGGCAAGGAGGGATAGGAGGGAGAAGAGGGTGGAGCGGGTCTCCGGGGGTAGGAACTTGATAATTTCGTTGGGGATACCGTCGGGGCCGGGGGCTTTGCCTGTGCCTAGCGAGTTGAGGGTTTTATCGAATGTATCGCGGGTAATCATGTCGGCTAGTGTGAGTGTGGGGTCCCCTCGGGGTTCGATGTTGAAGTTGTCAGGGTTGTCAGGGTGTTCCCAGGGGGGTATTGGGAGGTCGGGCGGGGTGGCTCGCGTGAGTTCGGTGGTGAAGTGGGAGTGGACCGCCTGAATGACGGCTGAGGGGGAGGATGCTGTGGTTTTATCGGGCTTGGTAATGCGGTGGAGAGTTGTAGTTGCTGTGGTCGCGGGGAGGAGTCCGCTTTTAATTTTTAAGCGGCGGTGGGAGGATTTAGGGGAGGCGTCGTAGGCAGTGTTGGTGCGGGTTTTAACCTTTTGGAGTATATCTGTAGTGGTTGTTCGGAGTAGTTGGCGTATGCGTGCCTGGCATTGGTGGTGGATATCGGTAGGGGAGAGATAGTCAGAGGTTTGAAGGAGGGTTTGGGCTAGGGGTAGGGGGCCGCCGTTGATGCTACATTTGCGGAGTTTACGAATGAGTCTGTGTGTTTTTTTAGAGAGCCAGGTGGGGTTAATGGTCGAGGTAGTGGGGCGGGGTTTCTTCGGGGGTAGGAGGGGCCATATGGTGGCCGCGTGGTCCATATGTTGGGAGAGTAGTGCAGTAAATTTCGAGGCTAGGGTGTCGAGGGTATCTGGAGAGGACATGGAAGGGGTTGTATTGAGAATCTCTGCGTGGAGGGAGGCCGTGTGGTTGATAAGGGAGGGTGTGCTACGTTGGTATGTTGTGATGTGGTGCGGTTGGAGTGGGAGTTTGAAGGTGAGTTTGCGGGTGGTGTGGTGAGGGCGGGGAGGGTTGTGGGCCGAGGGTGGCCGAGCGATGAGGGAGGAGGGGGCAGGTATAACTAGGTGTAGCGCTGAGTGGTCGGAGAAGTGTGAGGGAGAGGTGAAAGTCGAGCACGCAGGCGGGTTGAGACTGTGAGGGGAGGGGGGAGGGGTGAGCCAATGGTCGAGGCAACCTCCGCTACTGGGAAAGGTGGGGAGTGGGGGGTGGAGGGGTCGGAGGTGTGATTCGAGTAAGGAGGTGAGGGCGGGGTTGCCTGTACCTTGTGTGGTGGTCGTTTGGAAGTCGCCGCCCCAGAGGATGCGGTGGGTTGGGTAGTCGTCCATCAGGCGGAGGCCCCACGCCGCGACCTCCGCGTATAAGCGTGTTGGTATGGGGCTGTGGAGCTGTGGCATGTAGGCTCCGAGGAGGAGGTAAGGGTTGCCTGAGTGAGGAACGAGTTTCAGGCCTGCGATATGTGGGAGGAGGTGGGGGGGTGGGGTGAGGACAGTGGCAGATTGGAACGATTCCCTTCGGACCGCGAAGAGAACGCCTGCGTTGGGTAGGGGCACAGATGAGTAGCAGGGTCTGGAGCTTTTGAGTAGGTATTGTGGGAGGGCGACGCGCCATCGGGATTTGTGGGTGTCGTGTTTAGTTTCTGTGAGGATGAGGACATCAGGGCTGTGGGTGGTGGCGAGGTGTTCCACGTCCATGATGGATGTGTGGAGCCCCCTGGTGTTGAGGTTAATGAGGTGCAGAGGTTGTGGTATATGATGTGGGAGAAGTGGTGGGGGTTGAGGGTTGGGGGGGTAAGGGGGGTTCTCGGGAGGGGGAGTTGTGCGGCGTGGTGGGGGGGTGTGGGAGGTGTGGGGTTGGGGTGGGTTTTGGAGTGTGATGTGGGGGAGGGTGGGTAGGCGGGGGGTGGGGGGGGGGGTGGAATGGGGTAGCGGAGAAATTGATGGGGAGGGTTTGGGGGTGTGTGAGGGCTCGGGGGAGAGGGAGGGCTGTTGAGGGTGGAGGGTGCTAAGGAGGTGGGAGCGACCGACAGGGAGGGGAGTGGAGCGGAAGACGTGGTGCCACAGAAGAGAGTGAAGGGAATAGACTGTGTGTTTGGGGTCGAAATGAGGGGGGTCGTAAGCATGGTCAGCGGGTGCCGTGAGTATAAAGTATGTGTGAAGGAGGACGTGGGTTCCACAGGACCACGCCCGAGGTGAGTCGTTCTGTCGAGGGGGGTTGAGAAGGCGGGGAGTGAGGAGTTGGGGGGGGGTAGTCGAGTTCCATGAGGCGATAAGTGAGAGGGAGCGGGCAAGAAGGGACGGGGGGGGAGGGTGGTGGAGGGAGTCCACCCAAGTGGCGGAGTCGTGTGTCACGTGGAGGAGGCCGAAGTGGGAGTGCTGCCAGGTGAGGACGAGGAGGGAGTTGTGGGGTGTGCCCGGGCGCGGGGGTACGCCTCTGTTTGAGAGGTTGGACCACTGGCTGGGGTATATGTGGTGGTTATGGAAGGTGTCAACCTCGGTGTTTGTGATAACAGTGTAGGTGTTGGAGGAGGTGGAGTGGAGTTTAGCAAGGGAGGTGGCAATGCAGTAGAGGTTAGAGAGGTCCTGGTAGTGTCCCCATTGGAAGGAGAGCACGGCCGAGGAGTCGAGGTGGCCGATGGGGGTGGGGAGGCCGTGTTCAAGGTTAAGGTCAAACAGGTAGTTATGTAGTTTGATAGTGCAGGTATCGGGTGCGAAGTGTGACGGAAGTGAGGCCCTGAGTGGGTTGGTTACACCGTGTGTACGGATATCTTGGGTGGGGCGTGGGAGGAGGGCAGGGGGTCGAACCTCCGGGCCTGCTGGCCCGTCTGTAGTGGAGTTAGGGATGGGGGCTGGCCCTAGCGGCCGAGTGGACATCTGATGGAGGGATGGGAGGTCCAGGTGAGGGGAGGTGTTCCTCGTTGGCTTCCGCGGTGTTGAGGTCTTCTTCAGGGAGGTCTTCGAGCTCGAAGTCTGAGGTCGCAGGGGATGAGGCAGGTAGGGGAAGGTTGGAGGGGTGTGTGTTGGGCGGGGGGTCGTGGTTCCGGCGGTTGGAGTTGGGGGTGGGTTGTGGGGAAGGGGAGTGTGTGAGGCGTGTGTGGGTCTGTGGGTCATGGGGGGTGCGGCGGTGTGGGGGTGAGTGGGGGGACTTTCTGAGGGTGTGGCGTGTGTGTTTTAGGACGCCGGACGGGGGGGCTGGTTTGAGGGCTGGGTCTGTTGGTGTGCGTGTCTAGTTGGAGAGGAGTCCATGGGGTCAGTGTGGGGAAGGGAGGGGGGGAGGAGTTGGAGGGGGGGAGATATCATGTGGGGGGTGGAGTCAGTGCGTTGGGGGGGGGAGGGAGGTGGGGGGTTAATGCCGGTGGGGTGGGAGGAGGCTGTGTTGGGGTGTGTGAGGGGGGTGGAGGAGGAATCCATATGGTCAACTGAGGTTTCGAGGATGGTGGGAAGGGGGGGAGGGAGTGGAGGGGCGGTGGCGGACAAGGGGGAAGGGTCAGCAGGGTGAGCGGGTTGGGGGTACGTATGATGGGCGGGGGAGGGGGAGCGACGTTTTTTGGAGGGGCGCTGGTTGCGAGTGCGAGGGGGAGGGGGGGAGAATGAGGGGGCCAGTTGGATGTCAGGTAGAGAGTCGAGGTCGAGGGGGGTATCGTCAGGGGTGTCCAGCAGGGAGCCGTCCGCAGGTTCTTGTTGCCATGCCTCGTAGGTGTTGGTCGCCTGCAAGTGTCCTGTCCATTCGAGAAGGAGAGAGGGGGGGTTGCGAAGGAGGGATTTGTTTTTTGCGAGGGTGAGCTGGGGGGGGGAGGGGGAGGTGGTGAAGATGGGGTCTGTGATGCGGGACCTGCCGAAGGTGGAGTAGTGGTGGGGTGTGATGTATAGGGAGCATGTGGTGTTGGTGGGGGTACCGCGGTGTATGTAGGTGTGGGGAAGGGGAATGGTGGCAGTGCCGTTGGTTGAGATAAGGATGCAGTACATGATTTTGGTGAGGGAGATTTGGATGCTGGTGTTGATGTGAGGGGAAGGGGAGGGGTGGGAGCGGAAGTATGAGCCGTCAGGAATTTTTTGAGGGAGGTGTGGTATGAGATGTCGAAGGTGGAGGGAGTGGAGTTGTGGGAGTGGGTGTGTGACTGTGCGTATTCTGAAGCTGTTTGATGGAGGAGAGTGGAGAGCCAGTGTGAAGAAGGGATATTGCCTTGTGATGTGGGTTGGGGGAAGGGGAGGGGGTGGGGGGACTGGATGAGGACTGTGGTGAGACAGGTGTCAGTCCAGGAGGTGCCTGGGACATGGCCTGTGAGAGGGGGGGGTGTGATGGTAATTGTGTAGTTTTGGGGGGTGGGGGGTACGGTGTGAATAGCATTTTGAAGGGTGGCATGAAAATGTACAGGTCCTGATTGTGAAAGAACTGGATTATGGGGTGGGTGGAGGATATGCATCCAGAAGGAGAGGGGGTCGTTCACGACCTGGACTGGTTCCCGTGTAGGTTGTAGGGCGTCCGCGATCTGGAGCAGGAGTTGGGCTGGTTCCGGGAGGTCTTCCATTCGGGGGGCAGGGGTGGTGGCGCTGGCGTTCCAGGTGTCGGCGAGTTCCGTGGCGAGTCGATCTAACAGGAGGGCCTGTATCAGGGGAACGACGTCTGGGCCGGAGAGATGAGTGAACAAGGAGGAGCTAATTTTCAGGCGTTGGCCTGAAATTGCGGGAACGGCTACAGCGCGGATAATCTGAATTTCTTGCTGTCTCAGGGTGGTGGAAAGTTGGGGGTCCGAGGCGGCGCAGGGTGGCGTTGGACCTCCCGACGGGAGTTCACGCTGGCGTGAAGCGAGCTGATAAAGTAAGCCAACTGTGATGCAGGAGGTGGGGATGTCCAGGCGGACCTCCTGATGACCATGTGAGAGTGCGACTGGCAGTGGGGTGAGGTCGTGTTGCTGGGGCATGGCTGGGTGTGGGGTGCGGGTGACTGAGGCTGTCCATTTCGCACGATGGGCGAGTTCCCGACCGATTATATTTTTCGCGCGGGCCGGAATATCGGTCAGGGCGTGAACTTTTTCGAGAAGCCAGCGTCGAGCGAGGGAGCAGGCGGAGAGGAGCATAAGTGAGGAGGACGGCGTGTTTGGTAGGAACACACCGTGGAGCCAGAAGCTGGCAGTGTCAGGGGGGGCGGTGGAGTACTGGCCTGTCAGTAGGTAGGAGTCGATCAGGCGAGCAGAGAGGTCAACGGCCCCTCCAAGGTCGGGGGCAGTCGTCGGGGTGGAAAGGACCAGGGGAGTTTGAAGCCCTGTGCCCGGCGTGGGTTCCAGGGGTGTGCCTCGTCCGTAGTCCGCATGTGTGAGCTGTGGGGCTGTGAGGAAAGGAGCAAGTGGGTGACCCACGAGGCGGTTGCGGGGGCCGATGTGGGCTTCCGCGAAGAGGGGTGTGGGGCGGTCTTTGAGGAGTACCTGTTTGTATGATTCCGGGAGGGCTGGAGGTGATGACATAATGGTCGTAAGGTGGGTGTCGATGTGTGTGTAAGTGGTGGATTTGGAGTGGAGAGAGAGTGGGTTAGAGGTGGTCAGCGTGTGTTGGCGGCACACGACCAGGTCTGATGGGACCTGGGTTTGTTTTTCACGGACGTCTGATGGGAACGTCCGGACGCTCGGAGGGGCGCGTGAGAGTGCGCCGGCTCCGTGGGAGAGCAGTGATTTTTGTAATCTTGTTGATACGCGCGAGTGTCGTAGTATTGGACGGAGTACTCGGTATGTTTGAGATGTAGGTGGCGCAGATTCCGGCATGTGAACCGAATTCAAATTTGTGAAAGCTGCGCCTTGGAGTGTGTACCGTCTGATGTGCCTACGGATCCACTGACCTGGGTGAGCTAGGCTCGGGTGGGGAGAGGTGATCGGTGCCCGTCGTCCGACGGGCCCTGTGGTCACCAGTCTATCGCTCATAGGGAGGCCAAGCCCGGAGCGAAGACGGTCGGCGTTGCTCATCCGAGCTACCGACCCATCCCCTATATTTTTAACCTCAGCAGTACTTTAGTAGTACTTCGGATCTTTTTACTGTCTTTAGTGACGGTAGGATGCGTTTTTTTTTGCAATTGTGTATGTGTGTGTGAGAGCATATTGCAAAATCGACGTCACACAAAGTGCATACCAAAGCTGCACATAAATGTCCTTTCGATCCGTCCATCAATAAGAGCGAGTGCATGATTATCAGCTACTTGTATAGTTGTATTATCAGCATTTACATAATTAAATCCGCACTAAATTGAAAGAATCGATTTCTGTGCGACCTTACCTCGCTGAAGGCTCATCAGCAGTTTTTCATGTAGCACAAAACAATTATCAACCCAATAGCCCATCACGCGTAGCAGTGGGCCGGTTCTCCCCAAATATCGACTGCTATGCAGGGCCCGACACAAAATTCCTTCTGATTGAAGGCAATTCAGTCCTGCACAGGGTGAGAAATGGTTTAAAATACAAAAAGTTCCGGAAACAGATTCATGGCGGGGCTAAACAAGTCGCCATAATAACAGTCAGTGATTCGATAGCAAATGCATGCATATCCTTTATACTATGGCACCCCATGAGTAACGCCCTCCGCTAACGGTACGTGCAGCGACATAGGACATATCAAGGGGGTTTCTTTCGGGTAGAGAAAATGTCATGTTCGCCTTCGCTAACCACTTCATACACATGTGGTTAAGTTGGTTGCGACGTTCAGCGACCTGTGGCTTAATACGAGGTGTCGACCTTAGCTACATGCTTGACGCTTGTTAGATTTCCCTCCTTAGTAACCAAATGCAAAAAAAGCAGCACGCAAACATTGTCGACGGGTGCACACGACGCGACAAGACGTATACGGGGACGAAGGTGTAATGTTCAACGACACGGAACGTCGGATATACGGCGAATACATACAAAAAGAAGATGGAAAGGATTGGCATAACGCGGAAAGGAACACAGAAAGTGGCCGCCCACCGCGATTTTTAAGCGTAATGAGCTACGTAGTCAAAGACGACGGTATATTAGGTTGGTGGTGTTGCAGGCCAACAAGTTACGGTGGCAGTACTGTCACTCTGCGACCCTTGCTCCTTTATCCGTCTAATATCATTACGTCTAAAATGGGATGAAGCATGTGGAATACGGGCTAGCTTCATTTCTTTTTCCCGCCCGCGTATGCGCTGACGATGATGGGAGCGCCAGATAGCGACCCGCCTTCGCCGACTGGAGCGTTGGACTTCGGAAGGGTAGTCAACGGTTGCGGAGTAGCATTGGTAGCAGGATCGCCCGCTGCATCTCGAAATCTTCCATATTTCCGTGCTCGTCAACATGGGAGTATTAATTCTGCTGGGCTTGTATGGCGGCTTGGCTCACCGCATCTTGCAAGTGGTGAGCATCCTCGAAGAGTGTACCGTTCTTGGTCGGTAGACCTTCCCTTTTTATCTCGTACTGCGGACCCCCAAACGGAAAAACTCAGACAACATACTTCAACTACGTAGGAGGACTTAGTAGCGTGAGCATCCAAGTGTCCGATATTAGGGGTGCGCACCATGTCTTTGGGTCTGGCTTGGAGTTTCAATGACCGCCGTGAAGGCAATTCATGTCGGTGGTGGCATTGCCAAAGCACCGTCGCAGCTTTTTCAAATCGCGGTGCGACCGGTAGGGACTGTTGGCGGGGGGGACGCGGGGTGATAATGGTTTGCACGGACGGTTGTTCATTTACTTTTATTATGGTAAATTTGGCGAGGCTAGTGCATATTGGGCCATTGGGGGCGAACTTTGGGAGTCGGGGATGACACGAAAACAATCTTAAATCGAATATCATTCAATATCGACCGTCAATTTGAAATCGGCTCACATCGCACGGCGCAAGTATCAGTGTACATGACATTTCAAAGTCCACGTTCTCTGATGGATAGGGCGGACGCTGCGGCAACGCTTCTCGAACACATATCACGTTTGTCGAGGCAACTTCCATTCCTTATCGTCGATTTTGGCGGTAAACACGTGTCATAGATGTCGCTATGTGCGTAAAAGCTACCCGTACGGCATGAGTAAATAATTGAGACTGTCGTCGTCAATTTCATTTCCTCATAGCCGTCTCCGTACCACGTATATGTACATAGTCGTATTGGAAACAAGTGTAACGTGGCAATACCAGAAAAATATAAGTCACAAGATGCATCGATGCGGCCGATATGTTCCGTAAATGTACAGGTAATTCGTTGTGCATTGATTATATAGGGCACTAATTCATGGACGCATTGATTATATAGGGCACTAATTCATGGACATATTGATTAGATGGGACACTAATTCATGGATGCATTGATTAAATGGGGCACTTATTCGTGGATGGATTGATTAAATGGGGCACTAATTCGTTGACGCATTGAGTAAATGGGGCACTAATTTATGGACGTATTGAGTAAATGGGGCACTAATTCATGGACGTATTGATGATGATGATGCGGCAGGCGTATCATGATCCCATTAATACATCGATGTTTGATGCGTAGGCCTAGGTGTGGGTTGAGCGTGGGGGTTGTGACGGGGGTTGGTGGGGGAGCTTGGAGGGCGGGTGCCGGGATGAGGGGGCGTGGGTGTGTCGGTATGGGAGGGCGGACGGGGGTTGAGGAAGTGTGGGGAGAAAGAGGGTTGGGCAAGATGGAGGGCGGGATGGAGGGCGGTCAGGAGTTGGGAACGTCCGATTGGGAGGAGGGTGGAGCGGAACTCGTGCTGCCAGAGAACGGAGTGTAGGGAGTAGACCGTTTGGTAGGTGTCGAAGGGCGGGGGTTCGTACGCATGGTCGGGGGGTTGCTGTGAGTATGAAGTATGTGTGGAAAAGTACGTGGGTTCCGCAGGACCACGTGTGGTGTGTGTCCCTTTGGTGTGGGGGGTTGAGGATGTGGAGGGTTCGAGTGGGGGGCGGTGAGGCTGCGTTCCACTAAGCGAGGAGAGAGAGGGAGCGGATGAGTAGTGTAGGTGGGGTTGGGTGGTTGAGGGAATCGATCTAGGCAACCGACTCGTGGGTGAGGAAGAGAAGTCCAAAGTGGGCTTGTTGCCATGTGAGAATGATCAGAGAGTGATGGGGTGTGCCCAGGTGAGGAAGTGGGCTTGTGTCAGAGAGGTAGGTCCAATGGCTGGGGTATACATTATGGTTATGGTAGTTATTGACTTCGCTGTTGGTGATTATGGTGTAGGAGGCAGAGGGGATGGAGTGCAATTTAGCGAGGGAGTAAAGGTTGGTTAGTTCTTGGTGGCATCCCCACTTGAAGGAAAGCACCGCGGAGGAGTCGAGATTGCCAAGGGGAGTGAGGAGGCCATATTCAAGATTTAAGTTGAAGAGGTAGTTGTGTAATTTGATGGTGCACGTGTGGGGGTTGAAACGAGCCGGAAGCGAGGCAAGATGTGTTGTAGTTACAATATGTTGTCGGATATCAGGTAGGGATGTGGGGGGGGGGGGGGGGGGGGGGGGGGGCTGCGGGGTCTAACCTCCGGGCCGTGTGGCCCGTCTACTGCAGGTTTAGGGACGAGGTGCGGCCGCTTCGGCCGGCGAGGTCTTGGGGGTCGGCTGGGAGGAGCCGTGGGGTCCTGAGGGCGCGGAGACGGAGTCGGACTCGGGAGGGAGGTTGTCAGACATGTCTTCGAGGTCGCAGTCAGAGTCCGCATGGGAGTGAGAGGGGAGGGGGTGGGGGGGAGGGACAGAGGAGACGGGGGCGGGAGAGAGAGAGGGAGTCAAGGATGGGGGGGGAGGTTGGGGGTTGAGGGGGTAAGCGGGGAGGGGTTTGATGTGCCGAGGGGGTTGGCGGGAGGGAGGGGAGGGGATGTCTTCTTGTGATGTGGGCGGGTGTGCTTCGTGATGAACACCGGTTGGGCTGGTTTGAGGGCGGGGTCGGTTGAGGGCCGTGAGATGGGGGTGGTGTCCATGGGGTCGTAGGGGGAAGGGTTGGAGGGAGGCGGGAGAAGGGTGGGTGGGGGGGGGTGGAGGTATGCAGTGTGGGTTTGGGTTGAGGGGGGGGTTGGGTGGGGGTGGGGGTGTTAGAGTTGGGAACGGATAGTTACACGGAGGTCGTGCCGGCCCCACAAGGGGGCCGGCTGTGGCGACTAGAGAAGTGAGATGGCGGCCGGCGAAGGCACCGGCAGGGCCGGCCGACCGCCACTAATAGGGAATAGAGTACCGCTAATAGCATAATACTAAGTACTAGGATGACAAGTAGCTACCTTGTACATAAGCACTAGGCAACGGGATAATAGTGCTTACACCCTCCCTCAAGGTAGCCGAGGTCTTGACGTCGTCCTAGCTTGCGTCGAGGAAGGTGCCATCTTGGTCGAAGGTGTAGTGCTTGTAGCGTGTGTCTCAAGCCGGGTAGGTGTAGCGACATGCGCACACAAGAACGTGCCGCTACCGGCGAGTTGCCGATGTGGAGCGGTTCTAAATGTACTGCGTAATGTACTATTCTGACATGTAGCGGGAAAAACTGTCCCCGGGCGAATTAGCCGACGCATGAGAGCGACCGGCGACGAAGAAGCAAAGCCAACACGGCCGTTATGAGCGTGTAGACACGCAAAAGCATAGACGGGCGCTCGTGTTGACTCCCCCCTTTCGCCGTGGGAAAGTTAAGCTCCTCGCTAAGTTAGGTGAGCGTTGCGGCGTTGCCTCGGGAAAAACAATAACATTACTAATGAAAGTACGCACGGGCCGATTTGTCGCGGGTCGGTCTTGAAAAAAACATATCCGGTCGAGAGCATCGGTAGGGTGAAGGCTAGGTAAGACGGGAAGCTAGGTTGGGTGAGCGTGGCGCCGGGCGCTTTACACACGCTCTTCTCCTTCTTACGTGGGAGATGGTGGGTTAGTCGCGGACAACGAGCTCGAAGGCGAAACGAGGTGTCGGTTGGACGATGAATTACTAGCGTGGCGCCGAGCGCTTTACACACGCTCTACTCTTTTTTACGTGGGAGTAGGTAGGACTAGCGTGGCGCCGAGCGCTTTATACGCGCTCTTCTTTAGTGTAACTTGGTGGAGGGCCCATAATCTGTTAGAGTTGGGAACGGATAGTTACACGGAGGTCGTGCCGGCCCCACAAGGGGGCCGGGTGTGGCGACTAGAGAAGTGAGATGGTGGCCGGCGAAGGCACCGGCAGGGCCGGCCGACCGCCACTAATAGGGAATGGAGTACCGCTAATAGCATAACACTAAGTACTAGGATGACAAATAGCTACCTTGTACATAAGCACTAGGCAACAGGATGCTAGTGCTAAAAGGGGGGGAGTTACGTTTTCGGGGGGGTTCAAGGTTGTGTAGCGGGTTTGGGTTGCAAGAAGAGTCCATTGGGTCGGCGGAGTCTTCGGTTATGGCAAGGAGGGTGGTAGGGATGGTGCCGGTGATGAGGGGGTTGGGGGTGGAGGAAGAGGGGGTGGTGGTAGAGTCGCGAGTGGCGATAGGCTCCGGAGAGGTGGAGCGGCGTTTGCGTGACAGGTTGCGGGTATATGTGGGGTCGAAGTGGGGTGAAAGGGGGTGGAGGAGAGTTGGATGTCGGGAAGGGAGTCGATGTCGAACGGGGTGTCGTCGTCGGCGTCCATCAGCGAGCTGTCGGAGGTCTCAAGCTTCCGCTTGGTTAAGGTGTCGATGTCGAGGAGGTGTTGGGTCCAATGGAGGAGGAGGGTGGGAGGGTTGCGATAGAAGGTTTTGTGTTTGGAGATGTGGAGGTGTGGAGGGGAGGGAGTGGCGGTGAAGATGGGGTCCGAGAGGCGGGCCCAACCGAAGGTGGAGTAGCAGTGGTGAAGGTGGATGGTGAGTGCGCTGGTGGCGCGGGTGTGTGAGCCGCGGCTGAGGCATGTGTGTTTGAGTGGAATGGTGACCGAGCCGTTGGTGGAAATGAGTATGCAATACATTTCTTTGGTGAGGGATTTCTGGATGTTGGTTGCAATGAGGGGGGAGGGGGAGGGGTGGGGGCGGAAGTAGGAGGCGTCGGGGAATTCTTGGAGTGAAGTGTGGTGTGTGAGGTCAAAGGTGGGGAGTAGGGAAGGGTGTGCATTGGAGAGGAGGTGTGTATATTCTCGTGTTGTTTGATGGAGGAGTGTGGAGAGCCAGTGGGAGAGGGAAATGGCGCCGTCGGCGTCAATGCTGGGGAGGGAGAGGGATATATTTGATTGTATGAATGTTGTGGTGAAGCATGTGACCGCCCATGAGGTGCTTGGGACGTGGCCACTGACGGGGGAGATGTGATGGTAATAGTGTGAATTTTGGGGGTCTACGGTACCGCTGTGTGAAATGTATGAGGTGGAATGTGAAGTGGTATATAGCCTGACGGTGAAAGGATGGGGTTATCGGGCAGGTGGAAGATCTTTACCCAGTAGGCGCGGAGGGGTCATTAGCGATCGGGGATGGGCTCGCAACACGTTGAAAGGCGTCCGCGCGTTGGAGGATAAACTGGGTAGGTTCCGAAAGGTCCGCGACTTGGGTGGCTAAAGTCGGTTAGTAGCTGCTCTCTTTAGAGCCGATCTATGACACGAGGCGGTCGGTGAGGAGGGGCATGTACTAGTACGACGACCTGGGCACGGCGCGTGAGCCTTGAGAGGGATAATGAGGGGGGGGCTTATTTTTACGGGACGGCCTGAAAGTTCGGGGAGCGTTACTGCTCGAAGGACATGTATTTTCTGTTCTTTCAGGGTGTCGAGAAGGTGGGGGAGAGCGGCAACGCGGCTTGGTGCGGGACTGGCCAATCGGAGTTCATGTTGATGTGAAGCGAGTTGGTATAATAGGCCCACCACAACACATGAGGTGGGGATTTCAAGGTGAATCTCTTGGTAACCCGACGCTAGTTCAGGGGGGAGGGAGGTGTGATCGTGGTGCGGGGCTATGGACGGGTGCACCGTCCGAGCGGTGAAGGCACTCCATCGCGTGTGGTGTGCGATTTTTCGGCCTATTATATTTTTCGTGCGGGCCGTGAGGTCGTCGAGCTTGTGGAGGCTCTCGAGGAGCCAGCGACGAGCGACAAAGCAAACGGAGGGTAACGAGTCCGACGAGCTTGTCGAGTCGGGAAGGAAAACTCCATGAATCCAAAAACATGCAAGGTCGGGGGAGGGGGGTGTTAGAGTTGGGAACGGATAGTTACACGGAGGTCGTGCCGGCCCCACAAGGGGGCCGGCTGTGGTGATTAGAGAAGTGAGAAAGAGAGAGATGGCGGCCGGCGAAGGCACCGGCAGGGCCGGCCGACCGCCACTGATAGGGAATAGAGTACCGCTAATAGCATAATACTAAGTACTAGGATGACAAGTAGCTACCTTGTACATAAGCACTAGGCAACGGGATGCTAGTGCTAACACCCCCCCTCAAGGTAGCCGAGGTCTTGACGTCGTCCTAGCTTGCGTTGAGGAAGGTGCCATCTTGGTCGAAGGTGCAGTGCTTGTAGCGTGTGTCTCAAGCCGGGTAGGTGTAGCGACATGCGCTCATAGGAATGTGCTTCTACCGGCGAGTTGCCGATGTGGAGCGGTTCTAAATGTACTGCGTAATGTACTATTCTGACATGTAGCGGGAAAAACTGTCCCCGGGCGAATTAGCCGCCGCATGAGAGCGACCGGCGACGAAGAAGCAAAGCCAACACGGCCGTTAGGAGCGCGTAGACACGCAAAAGCATAGACGGGCGCTGCTCGTGTTGATCCCCCCTTTCGTCGTGGTAAAAGAAAGTTCCCCGCTAAGTTAGGTGAGCGTTGCGGCGTTGCCTCGGGGAAAACAATAACATTACTAATGAAAGTACGCACGGGCCGATTTGTCGCGGGTCGGTCTTAAAAAACCAGATCCGGTCGAGAGTATCGGTAGGGTGAAGGCTAGGTGAGACTTAACACTGGGTGGGGTGAGCGTGGCGCCGGGCGCTTTACACACACTCTCCTTCTTCTTACGTGGGAGATGGTGGGTTAGTCGCGGACAACGAGCTCGAAGGCGAAACGAGGTGTCGGTTAGACGATGAATTACTAGCGTGGCGCCGAGCGCTTTACACACGCTCTACTCTTTTTTACGTGGGAGCATGTAGGACTAGCGTGGCGCCGAGCGCTTTATACGCGCTCTTCTTTAGTGTAACTTGGTGGAGGGCCCATAACCTGTTAGAGTTGGGAACGGATAATTACACGGAGGTCGTGCCGGCCCCACAAGGGGGCCATGTGTGGCGATTAGAGAAGTGAGAGGGAGAGAGATGGCGGCCGGCGAAGGCACCGGCAGGGCCGGCCGACCGCCACTAATAGGGAATAGAGTACCGCTAATTGCATAACACTAAGGACTAGGATAACAAATATAATAACAAATATATATAGGCAACGGGATGCTAGTGCTAAAAGGGGGGGGGCGGTGGAGAATTGGCACGTCGGGAGGTGGGAGTCGATCGTTGTGGTTGCGAGGTCGGCGGCCCGTCCCAAGTCAGTGGTTGACCGGGGGGTAGCGAGGACCATGGGTGCCTAGAGGCATCGACCGGGGGAAGGCTCACGCGCCTTGCCCAGGTCGTCGTTGGCAGTTGGTAGCGGGGGTGCCGTGAGGAAGGGAGTAAGCGGGTGGCCCGTGAGCCGGCTCATGGGGTGGATTGCCCTATGGCCGATGGGGATGACGGGCGTGGTTCCGTCATGCAGGAGGACCTGCTTGTAAGAGGCAAGGAGGTTGAAATCCGTGGACATTGTGGACAAGGTGATATGATCGTTAGGTGGGGGGGAGTGGGGTCAGTAGTACGAGAAAATAATGGTTTTGTAGTAAGTTGCGTGTGTTGGCGGCACACGACGAGGTCCGATGGGGCGTGGGTTCGGTTTTCGTTTGCGGCGGACATGAACGCTCGAACGCTCGGTGGGGCTTTGGGTCGCGCGCCGCAGGCCTTGGGGGCTGGGTTTTGTAAGCGATTGTGGGTGTAGGGGTTTCGCAGTATTTTGGGGGAACTTGATGTGTTTTCGAAGTGGGTGGCGCTGAATTTGTCGGGGGAACCGAATTCGAATTTCGGAAAGCTGAGCCTTGCTGCGTGTACCGTCTCGTGAGTCTGCGGATCCACTGAGTGAGCTAGGCTCGGGTAGGAAGAGGTGCCCGGTGCATGTCGTCCGACTGACGATGTGACCACAAGTCCATCGCTCATTGGGAGGCCACGCCTTGAGCGAGAACGGTCGGCGTTGCTCATCTTGCCTACCGACCCATCCATGTTTTGCGGTTCAATAGCACTTTAGTAGGACTTTGGGATTTATTACGGTGTTATGTGACGGATAGGAGGGAGTCCTCACTATCCGAGTACCCACACTATGCAGCAATGGTGGCGGCAACGGAAATGGATTACTACATATTCAAACGGGTACCCGGTTTTATGAGTTTTCATAGTTAGTTGACAAATAATGCGAAGTAATTCTAATTCTCAGCCATTCTACGCTCAAAGGCCGCGCACGCTGCTTGAATGAGCTTTGTGACACTCGACCGAGAAAGTGTAGCGACGGCCATGGGCCGAGACGCGGTAATATCGACATGTGTTTTCGAGTGCGATGTAACAAAAACAAAAGGGGGTGTCTTGTGACGTTGGAAGCACATACCGATGAAAGTTAAAAGCCTACACCCTACTAGAGTCGAGTGTGCAATTGCCACATGCGCGAGCGTAAAGTAGATATTACAAGTGTTCGGGGGTTGCACCCACTCCACTTGGACCACATATTGTCCTCTTGCACTGCCCCAGATGACGCCCTCCTCCGGTGGACCCTTGCCAAATGGAAGATGATCATCCATAAGTACGGCGCCCCTTATGGCTCTGCCTCTGCGCACGCAGCCCTGCTGAGCGACGTCACCGCCGACGACACTGAAAGTCTGCCAACTCTCGAGGATTGCACATATGAATACGATGACACCGAGGTGAGTGTCCCCCTTAGCTCTGTCGCATTCTCATCTTCCCTAACACCGGGTCGTGACCTCTCGAACTCCGGTGGTTGATTCAGCTTGCTCGATCAATTTGACCGCGATTCGAGGTGATTTCGCTACGTTCACCCCCCCCCTCCGCTCCCTCTCGCGTGGGTGGGGTCGGCGTCAACGTTAAGGACAGTGGCTCTGTGCGGATTTCTGTTCGGCTGGCATATGGCCAGATCATTCACCGCACGGTCCATGCACTGTACACCCCCGACATGTCAGCTCACTCTCCATAGCGCATCGGGAGACTCCTTAGTGTCAGTTGGATGCAATCCCACCGTGGCTGTGAATTTATTTTCCCTACTGACTCTGACACTGGCCTTCTCGTGGTGCCCAAATGAATGGGTGTGTTAGAGCCGTCTGGCAACGGTCTCTACCTCATGTCCCACCACTCAGAGCTACCCCCAAGCCCCTCACATGATAACGCGCGCGGCCACGTTGCCAGACTCCCATGTTGCCCTCACTGCCTAGTGCGACCCCGTACTGTGGCACCACCAATTTGGACACCTTTACAGGCAAAGCCTACAAGCCCAACACACCCACGGTGTCCCAACTAGCCAAGCACTAGCCAGCCCAAAGATTCATGCCCTGCTCCACAAGGCCAATGTTGCACCACGCAACACTACTTCTTGCGCGAAACCATCCCGTCCCCTTCTCAACATGTCCTTTGACCTTTGGGGTCTAGTGAATTTCCCCTCCCCACATGGCCTCCGCTACTGCTTGCTCGTCATCGACCACCACACACATTACATGTGGGTGCGGTTACTTAAGACCAAAGACGACGCTTGCTATGAACTAGAAACCATCATGTTGGACATCAGACACTTGCATGCACGCCATCACTCTCATTCAGGCGCGTTTGCACCGGTTTTAAAGTTCGATTCTGACTCTGTCTTAAAGGTTGCTGACACACGCCACATGTGCGCTCGCTTGGGCGTCGGTGTGCAATTTTCTCCCCCCTATGCCCATCACATGCTCGGCAAAGCTGAACGACCCTGGCGCACCCTCCGGGACAGTGCTTCTGCGATGCTCCACAGTATGGCCGTCCCCAAGTCGTACGCTGTCAAATGTGGTCGTGCGTTGTCAACACTGTTGTGTACCTTCGCAACCGCACTTACAACCGCTCAGTCGGTCTCACCGGTGGCATTCCCCTCACCCTCCTTATGTCATCGGCGCATGACGCGTCCAAGTTCCGCCTCTTCGGGTGCGCCGTCTTCGCCATAGTACCCGACAAGTTGCGTCGGAAACTCGGCGAAAAAGCATTTCGTGGCGTCATGGTCGGCTATCCGACTGACGCCCCAGGGTACCGCGTCTACAACCCCGAGACTCGCCGCATCACCACTTCAATCCATGTCGTATTCCAGGAAAGCACCCCGGGTTTCGGCACGCGCCTCCTCATTGACTCGGTCATCATATACCCCTCGGATATCGAGTCTCCTCTGGACACCTCCCCACCATCCCACCCTATCGACACCCCACTATCCGACCCTCAACCCCCTCCTACAACCCCCCGTCATGCTCGACTCCGGTCGCACCCCCTCCGCTACGGGGACCTTGTGGCCCATGTGTCTCAATACCCGCCGACACTTGTCACAACGTGTTGTGATCCTGACCACGGCAAAGCCAAAGAGGACATCTTCGAGGAATCCCACGTGCCCGACCCGATCACATGCCCTCCCCACACCCCTGCCGGCACACCACCTACTGCCGTCGCTCTCTTGTCCGCCCGAAAGTGTGTGGAACCAAAATCGTACCGGGATGCTATGGACAACGCCCATGCCCCCCTCAGGCAAACCGCTATGCAACAGGAGTACTCCTCCCTCATAGACAACGGCACGTGGGAACTCGTCGACCTTCCCCCTGACCGCGTGGTCGTTAACAACATGTGGATTTACAAGGTCAAGTCCGACACCATTGGCGATGTCTCGCGCTTCAAAGCGCGATTCGTCGCCAAAGGGTGCAGCCAACGCGTTGGCCTCGACAAAACGGAAACGTTCTCCCATGTCATCCGCATGGCCAACCTTCACCTCTTCCTTGCCATCGCGGCCGCCTGCGACCTTGAATTGTGTCAGCTTGACATCGACACTGCGTTCCTCTAGGCCTCAGTCAAGGAGGACGTGTACATCCGCCAGCCCCTCGGCTTCGCTGATGGCACGTCTAACGTGTGTCATCTCAGCCGCTGCCTCTACGGACTCAAACAGTCCCCTCGCGAGTCAACATGCTCTTGCGTGCCTAGCTTGTCGACCATGGGTGGCAACAACGCGTATCCGATCCATGCATCTACATCTTCCGCGCCGCTCACGCTTTCGCCATGATCGCACTTTACGTGGACGACATTCCCGCAGCCCGCAACGATGCTACATGGCTTACATCGCTCAAGGCTCAACTTGGTGCACGGTTCAAGATTAAGGGCATGGGCGACCTCTCCCAACTCATGGGCATGCACATCACCCGCGATCGCTCGGCTCGCACCATCTCGCTGGACCAGTCCAAATACCTACGCGACATCCTCGCAAAGTACGGCATGACCGACTCTAAGCCCTCGTCCCTTCCAATGGACCCCGGCTTCCTCGCCGGACTCGCGCACATGACGTCGCCCCCCCTTACCGGGGTGGCCAGGGGCGTCTACCCAAGTCTACTAGGCAGCCTCCAGTACGCGGCCGTTTGCACGCGTCCCGATATTTCCACGGCGTTGAGCATCCTTGGCTCCGCCCAAGCACCCCCTACGGACGCCCACATGCATGCACTGAAAACGGTACTTCGATACCTCCATGGCACCATCGACATGCGCCTAACATTGGGGGGGCACGGACCACACCCGCCAACTTACATGCTTTGCCGACGTTGACTAGGCAAACGACAGCAGCACCCGCAAGTCCCGTTCGGGCTACCTCTTCACTATCGGACGCGGGCCTATCAGCTACAAGTCCAAACAACATGCTTGTGTGGCCCAATCCACTTGTGAAGCCGAGTACGACTCTGCGGCTCACGCCACCAAGGAGGGACTCCACCTCAGGCAACTTATGGGGGAGATCTACAACGCCCCCATCACCGAAACCACCACCATCTGGGAGGGCAACCAAAGCGCCATCGCGTACTCCCAGAATGCCTTGGTCAGCGAGAAAACTAAACACATCGGTCTGAAGTGGCACTTCCTCAAGGACCACGCGGAGCAAGGAACCATTAAGTTGAGAAATCTCCCCACTGACGAAATGGTGGCCGACATGTTCACCAAGCCCCTCCCACGACATGCACTGACAAGACACCGAAGTGCAATCCTTGGAGGAGAAGACCCAATGCAACGCGCTTCATCCCGTAGCTACCTTGAAAAGAAGTGTTGTAAATAAAACCTTCTATTTATTAGTTGCAGATAGCTATTGTAAGCTATTCTAGATATGATTAGTACATGTCTAGATCGGACATACCGATGAATTGTTTGATTCGGTACAAGGCTGTCGCTAGGCTACTACTCTCTCACTCATGTTGTCCCGACACAACGCCTCGAGCTGGTTGTCTCTGTGACTGTCCCTTATGCGTGAATGTGATTGTAACTACGTGTGCGTTAGTTACCTTCCATACCGATCGTGTGTGCACGGGTTAACAAGACGACGCGTTGGACGACGTTCCCAATGCTAAGCGAGATTCCCAATGTTGGACGAGCCGCGTCGGTAGTCTGTTGACAACGGTTGGAGAGCCCTAGCACCTGACACGTAGACCAAGCGAGAGCAAGTGCAAGCTATAGCTAGGCGAAAGATATTTAAGCCTAGTGTAGTAGAGGGAGGTGAAATAACCTTTTTAACATTCCTTTGTTCGATTACAATATACTATTAAACACTAAAACGTCAAACATTTTATCAGTAAGCTCTCTCCATATGCACTTCCACTTGCACAGAGAGCATATGCAATCATAGCAAAACTGATTTGTGTATGCATTTAGCTCACATAAGGCCAACCGCCACAACTAATTGCTCCACGTCGACCACATTCACCCATGTCTTACTCCTAATTCACGGCCGTCAATTCGTGTAACGATTGGTGACGATGACGATTAATACGACGTCGCTAGCGTCTTTGATGTAAAGATCGACATTCTTCCTAGCCACCGTGGGAAGCATGACTTGTTCTACACCCATTTCAAGGACGAGCAAATTCCACATGGCTGGCAGTGGTTAAATGAAGTTCAACGACAATCGCGTTACATCACTTTTTTGGCTCGCCGGAGTGGCTTCAACTCGTCAACAAACAAGAACACTTGGACTTCATGAGGACAACACACCCCGCACGAATTCCCCCCCTTTGCGAATTACCCAAGAGAAGCCGAAGACCTACGGCGTCTCTCATGAGGCTGATAAGAGGGTTGGACGAGGCTGGTTCTCTACTTGTCAAGAGGGAGAGGGTAAGAGTGTGGCGAGTACAACTATACTATAGTATTGACATGACCCATACATCTCGCTACTAGTCGTTACATTATGTACTTTGCAAGGAAGTGCACATCCGCATTAGTACAGCCAATGTAAATAGTTGAGGAAACATGTACAATACTTTCGTGCTTAATGGTGATATAAACTAAGCGTCAAGACGCGCCGGATCACGGTTGTTCCAGGCGACAACAACAACACGCCTCATGCGACATGCTTCCGGGGGTCGCATGGCGCTTCGAGACTGAAGCCAAGCTAGGCTGGCTTATTTAAGCCAACGTAATGGAGGGAGGAGACAAATCAGGTATTTTTCTTTATTTTTTAATACATTCAGCTACATTGCAAAATTGTTACGCTCTCGCACATCGTTTTGTTACACAGTTTGTTCTCTAAGCAAACTGCGACAAACCTCACGCTCCGCCTCTGATCGCCATCTCGTTGGCTCGCGCACCCCATCCACCCAATCTTTATCGCGCTTATCGACCCCCGGGCCATGCCCAAGGGCTGTCTTTTGGCTAGCATGTAAGCATGTTGGCACCATTGGCAACCCGCTCCCGTGTAGTGAACTGCTATCCTACTACATTAATTTGCTAAAATGTGTGTGTGCGTGTGTGTGTGTGTGTGTGTGTGTGTGTGTGTGTGTCCGTGTCTGTCGGTGTGTCCACTTGTAATTTGCTCGATTGGATTCGGTACTGCAAACGCTATTTTTGTATTTGAAAAAAATCTCGACTTGGTAAATAGCGCACTTTGAAGATTTGAACACGTCTTTCAGTACTGCGCATCGCTACCATGGGTATAGGATACTTTTGTGATTACAAAATAACAGAGTGAGACACACAAAGCGTGTGTGCATAATTATAAAAAATACATAATGAGAGAGAAGACTGTGTGTGTGTGTGTGTGTGTGTGTGTGTGTGTGTGTGTGTGTGTGTGTGTGTGTGTGTGTGTGTGTTTGTGTGTGTGTGTGTGTGTGTGTGTGTGTGTGTGTGTGTGTGTGTGTGTGTTAAACCGTGCACACACGATCAGTAAGGAAGGTAACTAACGCATACGTAGTTACAGTCACAGTCACGCAAAGGGACAGTCACAGAGACAACCAGCCCGAGGCGTGGTGTCGGGACAACAGAAGTGTTAGAGCAGAAGCCTAGCGACAGCTCTGTACCAGTACAAACATGTTATCGGTATGTCCGATCTAGACATGTACTAATCATATCTAGAATAGCTTACAGCCGGGTTGTATATTATGTAGTATAGACCTGCAGGGGACGGCGGGGTTTTTGGCCGTCACACACCACCACGGGGGTTTTGGGGGTTTTGGACGGACGCGGGCCATGGCGAATATCACATATCTCAATATAATATTGCTCAATATTGCTCAACATAATATTGCTAATTGTTTATTATTCCACTGAGCAATGCTTTCCTTGTAATCAATATTAGTATTCCATATCGCCATGTACTTCTGCCAGTACCCGTAGCGATCGTCATCATATTTGAGGTCACATCATCACTGCTGGCGGCGCGCGCGACATACGTACAGTTTTCAGCTGATATATATAGCGATAATCGCTACCTGTACAACTCTTCACGAATTAGGCACGATAAGCACCAGGTGTTATCTTGTTTTGAACCCCCTGGATTCCCCCCTTGGACCCCCTTGGACCCCCTTTTGGACCCCCGAAAATGGGGGTTTGGACTGCAGAAACGACATTTCTACTGTTAAGCTGCCCCGGGCTCAACTGCGCAGTCCAACACCCCCTTTCGCCACTTTGTAAGGGGGGAAAATCGGCGAAGTGCAGTCCAACAGCAATGACAACCGTTAAGTATAGATTTTCCAGTATGGTGTCCAACCTTTCTCTAGCGACCGGCAAGCAATCATTCAGTCAGGAAGACAACATCTTGAGTACCAGCTGTAAATACCAGGCAGCGCGAGAGTGTAACGCTATGTAGAGTCCGAGATCAGCGAAGAGCAGTCAATTTGCGCTCGTGCGTGCTCACAAACACACACACACGCACACACACACACACACACACACACACACACACACACACACACACACACACACACACACACACACACACACACACACACACACACACACACACACACACACACACACACACACACACACACACGCACACACACACACACACACTCGCTTGCGCGCACGTACAACGTAGTTCGCGGCAAAAAGTACAGGTAGTGAGGTAGACAGCCTGAATACAATCATTATCTACTAAACAGTTTTTCTTTGATACAACAATAATACATTCAATTATAAATTAATCATTACGATACTATTATATCTATGATATGATGACAAATACTGCTATAGCAAAGACTCTTCCCTTGTATAGCAATATCCAAATCTTCCGTACAAGAGAAAGCGGTGTAAATAAATAATTTTTAGCGAATAAATTAGGAGGAAAATATCATTATATGAGACAACAATATTATAATACAAGATAATACTCATATAAAATAAGTTAAATCAATGAAAAGAAAAAAGTAGCTCGGCTAATGCTAAAACGTCCCAATACGATTTGTAATTCAGAAAAATTTTCTGAGGGGCGCCCCTCGCCGTGGGGGTTTTCGACCCCGCCGCAGGCGGGGTTTCCTACGGAATATACAACCCGGGCTTACAGTAGCTATCTGCAACTAATAACTATAAGGTATTACTTACAACACTCCCCCTGAAGGTAGCTACGGGATGAAGCGTTGCATTGGGTCTTCTCCTCCAAGGATTGCACTTCGGTGTCTTGTGAGTGCTGGTCCTTGGAGGGGCTTGGTGAACATGTCGGCCACCATCTGGTCAGTGGGGAGGTATCTCAACTTGATGGTTCCCTGCTCCACATGGTCCTTGAGGAAGTGCCATTTCAGACCGATGTGTTTGGTCTTCTCGCTGACCAAGGCGTTCTGGGAGTACGCGATGGCGCTTTGGTTGTCCTCCCAGATGGTGGTGGTTTCGGTGATGGGGGCGTTAAAGATCTCCCCCATAAGTTGCCGGAGATGGAGTCCCTCCTTGGTGGCATCCGCCGCAGAGTAGTACTCGGCTTCACACGTGGATTGGGCCACACAGGTTTGTTGTTTGGACTTGTAACTGATGGGCCCGCGTCCAAGTGTGAATAGGTAGCCCGAACGGGACTTGCGGGTGCTGCTGTCGTTTGCCCAGTCAGCGTCGGCAAAGCCTGTGAGTTGGAGACTGTGGTCCGTGCCCCCCCCCCCCCCAACGTCAGGCGCATGTCGATGGTGCCATGGAGGTATCGAAGGACCTTCTTCAGGGCCTGCAGGTGGGCTTCCGTGGGGGAAGCTTGGGCTGAGCCGAGGATGCTCAACGCCGTGGAGACATCGGGGCGCGTGCAGACGGCCGCGTACTGGAGACTGCCCAAGAGGCTTGGGTAAACATCCTTGGCCACGCCGGTGAGATGGGGCGAGGACATGTGCGCGAGGCCGGCGAGGAAGCCAGGGTCCATGGGAAGGGACGACGGTCTAGCGTCGGTCATGTTGTACTTGGCGAGGATGTCGCGCAAGTACTTGGATTGGTCCAAGGAGACGGTGCGCGCCGAGCGGTCATGGGTGATGTGCATGCCGAGTAATTGGGAGAGGTCGCCGAGGTCCTTGATCTTGAACCGTTCTCCGAGCTTGGCCTTGAACGATGCAAGCCATGCGGTATCATTGCACGCTGCAGGAATGTCATCGACGTACAACGCGATCATGGCGAAGACGCGGCCGGTGCGGAAGATGTAGATGCAAGGGTCAGAAACGCACTGTTGCCACCCATTGTCGACGAGCCAGGCACGGAGAAGCATGTTCAACTCGCGGGGGGACTGCTTCAGGCCGTAAAGGCATCGCCTGAGGTGACACACTTTGGACGTGCCATCGCTGAAGCCGAGGGGCTGGCGGATGTACACGTCTTCCTTAATGGGTGCGTAGAGAAACGCAGTGTCGATGTCAAGTTGGCAAAGCTCAAGGTCACGGGCGGCTGCGATGGTCAGGAAGAGACGCAGGCTAGCCATGCGGATGACAGGAGAGAATGTCTCGGTGTAATCTAGTGCAGCGCGTTGGCTGCACCCTTTGGCGACGAACCGCGCTTTGAAGCGGGAGACGTCACCGGCGGTGTCAGACTTAACTTTGTAGATCCACATGCTGTTAACTACCATGCGACCCGGGGGAAGGTCAACGAGTTCCCAAGTGCCGTTGTCCATGAGGGAGGAGTACTCCTGCTGCATAGCGGCTTGCCACTGGGGGGCCTGGGCGCTGTCCAAGGCAGCTCGGTACGATTTCGGCTCCACACACTCCCGGGCGGACAGGAGGGCGACGGCAGTAGGCGATGTGCCGGCAGGTGTGTGAGGGGGACCAGTGATAAGGTTGGGAACGTGAGGGTGTTCGAAGATGTCCTCTTTGGCTTTGCCATGTTCAGGGTCACAACACGCCGTCACGAGGGTCGGGGGGAAGTCGGACACGTGGGCAACCATTTCGCCGTAGCGTAGGGGATGAGAACGGAGCCGAGTTTGGCGAGGGGCGGCATGAGGGAGTATGGGGTCTGGCAATGGTATGTCGATGGGGTGGGATTGGAGTGAGGTGGCCGGTGCGTCATCCGGAGGGTTGGTGATGGTGGAGTCGACGGAGAGTTGTGCGCCGAAGCCCGGGGTGTCTTCCTGAAAGACAACATGGACGGAAGTGGTGATTCGGCGGGTTTCCGGGTTGTAAACGCGGTACCCGGGTGCGCCATTGGGGTAGCCGACCATGACGCCACGAAACGCCTTTTCACTGAGTTTTCGACGCAGTTTGTCAGGCACCTTGGCGAAGACGGTGCACCCGAAGACGCGGAACTTGGAGGCGTCAGGCACAGACGACGTGAGGAGGGTGAGTGGGATGCCACCAGTGGGGCCGACTGAGCGACTGTACGTGCGGTTGCGGAGGTACACAACAGTGTTGACAGCGCATGACCACATGGAGTTGGGAACGGCCATACTGTGGAGCATCGCTGACGCATTGTCCCGGATAGTGCGCCAAGGACGTTCGGCTTTGCCGAGCATGTGGTGGGCGTATGGGGCAGAGAACTGGACCCCAACGCCGAGCTGTGCGCACATCTGGCGGGTTGTTGCAGCCTCAAAGACAGAGTCCGAGTCAAATTTTATGATTGGTGCAAACGCGCCCGATTGGGAGTGGTAACGTGCATGCATGTGCTTGATGTCGAGGAGGATTTTTTCCAACTCCGAGCACGCATCGTCTTTGGACTTGAGGAATCGCACCCACATGTAGTGGGTGTGGTGGTCAATGACGAGCAAGCAGTAGCAGAGGCCATGTGGGGAGGGGACGTTGACCGGTCCCCATAGGTCAGAGGAGAGGTTGAGGAGGGGACGAGAAGGTTTCGCGCATGCATTGGTGTTGCGCGGTGCAACTGTGGCCTTGTGTAACAAGCATGAGTCGCAAGAGACATTGGTTACAGAGCTGGTTAACGCAGGGCTAGTCGGGACACCGTGCGTGTGCTGGGCCCGCAGGCTTTGCATGTTTAGGTGTCCAAACCGACGGTGCCACAGTATAGGGTCGCACTGGGCAGCAAGGGCAACACTAAAGGAGGGAGAATTCACTGTCATCGTGGAGGTACTGGGGGGGGCTCTGGCTGGTGGGGGAGGAGGTAGAGGCCGTTTCCGGAGGGCTCTAGCACACCCATTCCTGTGGGCACCACAAGCAAGCCAGTGTCAGAGTTAGAGGGGAAGATGAATTCACAACCGCTGTGGGTCTGCATCCAGCTGACACTAAGTAACCGGCCGATGCGCTGAGCAGAGCGAGAGGACAAGTCAGGGGTGTACAACGCATGGACAGTGCGATGAATAAGTACGCCTGTGTCAAGGCGGACTGAAATTCGGACGGAGCCACTGCCCTTGACGTCAACACCAACCCCGCCAACGCGCGAGGGAGCGGAGGGGGGTGTGAAGCGTACGAAGTCGCCTTTAAACGCGGTGAGGTTGATCGAGCAGGCGGAATCGACTACCCAGTACTGTTAGAGGTTACGACCGGGGGTGAGGGAGGAGGAGAAGGCTACGGAGCTGAAAGGCACACTCACCTCGGTGTCATCGTAATCATCCGTGCACTCCTCGAGGGTAGGCAAACTGTCAAAGTCATCGGCGGGGACGTCGCTCAGCACAGCGGCGTGCGCAGAGGGAGAGCCACCAGCAGGGGTGCCGTATTTCTGAATAATCATTTTGCGCTTCGCGAGTGTCCACCGCAAGAGGGCGTCATCCGGGGCATTGCAAGAGGACAAGATGTGGTCCGGGCTGCCGCAAGCGGAACACTTGGTGGGCATGACGCGACCACCGCGAGGGACACGTGGAGGGTGGCCTCGACCGCTGTGTGATCCGCGGCCAGCAGCGACAAACGCGGAGATGGGAGGCGGTGAGGTGTGGGGAGCTGTTGCGGCCGGGGCGTCGTCCTCGTCCATATTGTGCGCCAGGTGGAGGATGCTCGCCATCACGTCATCAGCGGATAGCAGGTAGTCTGTGTCGAACGCGTTGATGACGCACTGTTTGGCCTGACCGTGTGGGCCGTTGCTGGAAATACCGCGCAGCATGAGGAGACCGAGGTTGTGGGGGTGAATGGCAGCGGAACCATCAACCATCTGACATGTCTCGTTGTAGTCGTCGAACTTCTGTCTCATGTAGTGGACATAATCACTGAGTGACTGTCCGGGGCGTTGTCTGACCATCAAGTTGTCCAGCAGCGACAATGAGCGAGCAAAGGACCGACTGTCGAGACGTTCACACAGAAGGTCCCACGCTGCCGCTGCGCAGTCATGACGTGTTGGGGAGACGCACTTCATCGCTTGGTCGGCGCGTGGGTTCGCGCTAGCTGCATGAAGGAGCAGGGTGTAGGCGTAGTGTTGCGCCGGTTCGTCTAACACGACGCCCGAGTCGCGGATGGCCAGCTGTGGGATGAGGTAAGTGGCCTTGATGGAGAGGAAATTAAGGAAGTTCCTCTTCCACTGCTTGAAGTCCGTGGTGGGCCCCATGGTAGGGACCGACATCTTAATGGACCGGTTGAGGGCGTCCTTGTCGAAACCGGTGGCCTCGTGGGCCGCGCGGCCGATGACCACCGGGTCAATGGTGGGGCGACGCCCGCCACGGGTGGTGTGCCCACCACGCTGTGTAGGATGCGAATGCCAGCCAGGAAAGGGAGGCGGTGGTCCACCGGGGAAGGGAGAAGGTGGGCCGCCGGGGAAAGGAGAGTGGCCGGCCATTGAAAGCGGGGGGCCGTACGAGTGCGGGTGGCCACGGGAGGCGGGGACGCGGGGCGGCGGTGCCTCCGGGAAAAAATGTTTGGGATCCGGGAGGGCATACCTTGCAGGAGGGTACGGAGGGGGTGGTGGTAGGTGTTCCGCGGGCAGTCCGTGAGGCTGTGGGGCGGTGTGCGCATCGTGGCGGCGGAGTGCGACATGGGGGTCGCCAACCGACGCTGCAGCGAAAGCAGCATCGTGGGCCGGCTGCGCGTCCAGCCGAGTGCCGGGAAAGTGTGTTGGGGGGTCGGAGGAAAGGAGGTTCAGAGAGTGGTTGTCGCGATGGGGGTCGAGCTGCGCGTCGTGACGACGCACAGCGAAAGAGGGGTCCGCATGGGCAGCTACATGACCAGCAGCAGTAGCAGCAGCAGCAGACTGAGCGTCCAGGCGGGCGTTTATGAGCGCCATTTGCTGCAGGACGAGTGCGAGGGTAGCAGGGGTGGGACTGACAGAGCTTTGCGGAGAGCCGAGGTCAGGGGAAGCATGAGGCGAAACAGGTGGATTGTCGACAGAGCGAGTTTTTGGCGCCATTTCGACACAGGGCGAGAAAAAAAAAAGAGCTGAAAAAGCAGGCAGCGGTAAAAACCGCTAGCCGGACGTGTGCCTAACAGCGGTATGCAGAGAGACGGCCTGATGCCCGCCGACCCCTCGGCCTGATGCCCCGGGGTGTCTCAAAGCACCTTTTCTGTGTCCTCCACCCAGTGTGGGGCACAAGTCGGGGCCACGGCCAGTGCAGGTGGGACGATGCGGCGGCGGCTGAGTCGCTACGATAATATATTAATTAATACGGTAATCTAAGGCTGTCGTGCACTCTGTATATGTATAGTCACCCGATAGTGCGCCCCCCCCCGGTCTCCAGCTTGGACATGTATGCACCCTGTCCACACACGACGAGTGCGTCGGTGTGGGTGGCTGTATGGCGTCCTCGAGCGGCTGACTTAGGTGGGATGGATGTTTTTTAAACGCTGATTATACTGGCGATACCGCCGACTACAGGATGAAAGTACTAGGTATCTATGAAAACTTGCCTTCTTCGGGAGAGGTGGCGATCGCAGCTCGCCGAACCAGGTTGTCGCGCGTGAGTGACGTGAGGCGGGGGCCCATAACCTGTTAAACCGTGCACACACGATCAGTAAGGAAGGTAACTAACGCATACGTAGTTACAGTCACAGTCACGCAAAGGGACAGTCACAAAGACAACCAGCCCGAGGCGTGGTGTCGGGACAACAGAAGTGTTAGAGCAGAAGCCTAGCGACGGCTCTGTACCAGTACAAACAGGTTATCGGTATGTCCGATCTAGACATGTACTAATCATATCTAGAATAGCTTACAGTAGCTATCTGCAACTAATAACTATAAGGTATTACTTACAACAGTGTGTGTGTGTGTGTGTGTATGTGTGTGTGTGTGTGTGTGTGTGTGTGTGTGTGTGTGTGTGTGTGTGTGTGTTTGTGTGTGTGTGTGAAAATAAGTATCACGACTATGGGCCTCTATGGATTATCTTAATGATTACAAAAATACATAGTGAGAGACATAGGGTATGTGTGTATATAATTACAAAAATGCAAAGAACGACAGGCACAAAGAAGTACGGGCCACTCGCATGTATATACTTCATTACCTCTCCCACAAGTCGTTGTTTAGCATTGTGTATGTTTGGCCCATGAACCATTCATTCAGGCTATTCAAGATTTTTCGCGCCATTTGTTGTAGCGATGAGTATACAGTTGCATAATCTTTTAAAATCGACGAGTACCGCTCGCTCGAGTGGTTGCCATTTGGCATGCACAAATTCAATTCAATTTATTTCGCAGTATCGATAAACTTTATTCATTACGCATTACTAATATTTACATTGCACTCGTGCGTTGACTGTAGGTGCTCATGATGCGTAACTGAGTACTACTTGCTGGTACCCGTAGTGTTACAACAGTAGAGCATGCTGGTAGAGCTGTAATAACCTCAGCATCAAAACTGCCGTGTTCAACATTTCGGGCCATCAGGCCATCCAAATCAATGAAAAGAAAGAGGTTAAGAAATATGGGTAAAATGATAACAAGAAGCGCATTTTTGAGAGATCATCGCCAAACTACATTACTGCTCATGAGCGTGAAATGATATACACCCCCCCACACACGCACAACACACAGCACACGCAGCACACACACACACACACACACACACACACACACACACACACACACACACACACAAAACACACAATTTAGCAAATACATGTCGCAACACTGGGACATGCAACATTAGAAAAAATAAATAATGCATCGCTTAACAACGTTTAAAGCAAGCTTGCATCGCGTAATTGAGTATTGGATCGTTGAATAATTTCTTATTATCAATTGGTTTCATGTGAGGAGGACTAGACCAAAAGCTTAGCCAATGGGGGCGGGCACAGGGAAATGACACTTTTGGTTAGATGTTCTAGGTATGATACGCACATTGATAATGTTATTTACGTGTTGCATGCTTTTCTGCCACACGGGCTTGGCCTTGTTAGTTTTCCTTTTCTCTTGGTGATGGTTACTTCCAATGCTTTTCTTGTAAATCACTTTTTCATGTTACCCAGGGCGGGTGCGAGGTACGTGTACTATCATACTACATGATGACGCGAAGAATGGCAAGCACTGCCGAATTACAAGAAGCGCAAAACATGAACATGGACAGGAAAAGCAGACGGAGGGGAATTAAAAGGGGCAACCAACAATAACATGTCACATGAATGATGGCGCAAAATAATTGTTGATGTGGCATCACATATTTATGTGAGAGATGGAGTGCAAGAAGAACAACATGAGCACGGACAGGGAAAAAGGGAGGGGAAACAAATGGGCAAGAGTGACGACAAAAGGATCACGGAATCCAAAGCACGGCAAAAGGAAGCACTACATTATGCACAAACCCAGTGCCTCGGAGATATGTGCAGATTAAACTAAGGAAACTAAGCACGACATCCAGTATTCGTGTCGTGCTTGATCCCGCTGTACGACCGTGTGTTTGAGCACGTGTAGCTTTTATATTTGATTGTACTTCGTACCCGTATCGATAAATAAATCCGCATCATCCGTGTTTGATGTGCTCCATTTACGGTAGCGATAATCCTTATTAGAAGCGCTGCGCGCTAAAAATCTAATGCGCGACCGGCGAAGCGTGAATGGCGAACGCGTGTCACTCTTTCAGGGTCCCGTCGTACGGGTAGGTGTACCATTTTCACTATATATTTTTTCCGACAGCACAAATGCCCCGTGAAATTGGTTTCGATGCTGACTTGTCGCGTTGCGACCGGCGCTGGCCACTCCTGCAGTGGGTACCAGTACGTTATGAAGCGTTAATGCCGTCTCTTCACATGACGCGCGGCTGCGATTCCGGCGGAGCTGGGCGGCGGTGCTAGACCATAAAGCAAGACGCCCCGCCCCCTTGTGCTGCACAACTTCCTTCACAACAAAAGGCTCGTCACTACCTAACACCCCAAAGTCGACACAGCTTAAGGATCGGCTCCTCGCAGCAAGTGGTTGCAGAAGCTATACCTATCGACAGCTAGAAATTGCTACGCTTGACTACCTCGGCGCAGTCCATCCATACGAGTTTCCGACAAGCACGATCGTCGCAATTAATTGACAAGAATAATATACTGCAGCCTGCCAGCCCAGCGCAAGACGCTCCAGCTCGAAATGGTTAGCGGTCCGAATCAGGGCGCCTACGCGATGCACGGCGCTAGCGTTCTCGTGTTGCTTCTCTGTATGTCGACCGGCGCGGATGCCCTTTGCTACTGGAACCCCATAACGAACGTCCGGACCTGTACATCGTGGGGCTGGCCCGGGAGCAACTCGCCTCCCGCTGCGCAACCGCCTAGCTATCGGCCACCAGGCAGGCCTTACGGCCCGGGGTTCTACCGCCCAACACCTGCCCCCACTCCATCTCCCACCTACGCTCCAACCTACGCTCCCACGGCTGCCCCTACTCCTGTGCCCACACACGCTCCCACGCCTGCTCCGTACGTGGAGGCACCCAAGTACCCGTCGACTCCTCAGCCCACCCGAGGCTGCTTCGGAAACCTGCCATTCGGCCTGGAGAACTGCGTGTGCGACGGCGCAGAGATTGGCGAGGCAGCCGGCCTGGCCGCTTGTTCTTCTGTTTTCAGCCAGTGCGCCGGTGGACTCGCGGCTTTCAGTGCTCCAATTGACCAGAAGCTGGAAGCAATCGAGAAAGCGTGTGACAGTCTGACGGCCTCATCTTGCGTCCTGACTGGAAAGCAACTGGCCATGGCAAACCCAACCTGCGCTGCTCTCCTCCAGGGTGCTGGATCCTGCTCAGCTACCGAGGCGGAGGCCATCCTGACGGCGAGTGTAGAGCGCACTTGCGAGCCTCTGTGTCCCGACTGCGCTGCACCCCTGCCGGAGTCGGGGTATCCCAAGTCGGCAGCATCTTCCGTAAATGATGACTCCTCTGTCGACTTCACTGACTCCGGACCGTATTCCGATCCCCGCCAGAGTTCGGATTTCAAGCCAGTCACCTACCCTCCCTCTAAATCCAGCAGTTCTCACGACGAGAATGGTTACCCTTACGACCAGGAATACCAGTACAGTGGTCAGAAGCCTGACGACACGTACACAATGCAAGCGATCGATGACGGCGAGCAGTATCCCCAGCCGCAAGCGAACCAGGCAATCGAGTACCCGGTGGATGGATCAGGACTGGAGCATAAGATGGGGGAGGACGACGCCATGTACGAGAAGCACTTTGGCCACTCGGGACAGCAGCCGCAGGACCAGTACACGATGGAGGTTGCTGGGCAATATCAAGGTTCCAGCAATGGCGCTGCCGTGGAAGAGAAGGGCTGCTTCGGTGGACTGCCATTCGGCCT
>JAPMLY010001401.1:92500-110422 GCA_026401115.1 Tetraselmis chui
GACCTTCACGGCCTTCTCATAGATGTCTTGGTTCTCGTGATTCTGCAGGCCCTCGATTTTATCCAGCCCCTCCGCCTCGTCCACCAGGTCCGCAAATGCGTTTGAGGGGGTCAGGCCCTGCTCCTTCAGGCTCTCACCCACCTTTAGGATGTTCTCCAGCCCCTCGAGCGCAACGGTCACGATGCGGCTGTCGTTCACCGTGAGCAGGTCGCACATAGGCTTGATGGCGCCCTGGTCCACCAGGTGCTTGATCTGCTCCTGGGTACCACCCGAGGTGGCATTGCTGATGGCCCACGCCGCCTCCTTCTTGATGTCGAACTCCGCGGTGGCGAGCAGGTGCACCAGCGGGGCGATGATGCCCGTCTCAATGACCGCCTGGATCTGCTCCTTGGTGCCCGCGGTGATGTTAGAGATGGTCCAGCATGCCTCCTTCTTGATGCTCTTCTTGTGGTTGGACTGAAGCAGCGAGAGCAGGCAGTTGAGCACATTGCAGTTCACCACCACTTGTGTCTGCATGTCATCGCCAGTGACGATATTACCGACGGTGCGCAGCGCAGGGACAATGACATTAGGCGCGTTGTGCATCAGCAGCTCCACCAGCCGCCTGCACACGTTGGCCTCAATCACGGCCTGGATTTTGTCGTTGGTTCCGTCCGATAGATAGCTCAGCGCCCAGCAGGCATCAGTCAGCACTTCCTCGTCCTCCGAGTACACCAGACGGGAGAGAGTGGGGAGGGCCTGCTTGGTCTGCTCGAAGTTTGGCTGTGGCTTGCCGCGGCAGAAATTGGACATGGTCCAGGTGGCATTGCGAAGCATGGAGATTTTGGATCCTTCCTTCAGCTGCTCCATCAGCGGAGGGAGCGCGTTGTGGTTTAACACTAGGTCGCGGCAGGCAGGAGAGTCGCCCGCAATGTTCCCCAGAGCCCACACAGCCTACATATACATCAAAAGTGCGTTTACATACATCATTTTCGAAAAACATGGTCATGGCTAGGGGGGGGGGGGGGGGGGGGGGGGAGGCATGGACATACCTGCTCACGCACGTCGTCGTTGGGCGACATCAGAAGCTGCACGAAGATGGGGACGGCACCGTTGTCGATCACGACCTTGGTGTGCTCGGAAGTACCGGACGCAACATTGGTTAAAGCCCAAGCTGCCTCAAACTGGGGGGGCGAGAAGGACGAGCTTCAGAACAAAGGTCGCCCGCACCAGTATTCACAGATATTACTGTGCATGTGCGCCAAATGCCGAAAACCCCCGGGGTGCACTGACATATCGGGAAAAGGTTTTTGCTGCTTACCTGAAGTTGGGGGAACTCGACCCTCTGAAGGAACTGCACAAACCGAGGCACCACGTTCTGCCTGATAACCTCTTCAATGGGCGGGCTACGCTCTGAGATAAGACATTGAGCATAAATAATGAGAGCCGCGCTTTATGCTTAGCAAATAATAAAACAATTGGAGCCAAGCCACGTGCTTCACGACTGTACACAAAAAACGGGTGCGCAACATGAAACCTTACCAATAGAGAGCAACTTGCGGAACTGCATTGTTGCCTCTAGCTGAACCTGGGGATCCTCTTGCTGCACACCAGCCACCATAGCGGGGAGGCTCTCCAGCTGTGGCAAGAGAGACGAAGCGAGGGATATGCATTGAAAGTGAGCTCAAGCCCCTCCGTTTCCCAAGCAAACATGTACACAGCCCCCTGGCAATCACTAGCTGGCATCCTTGTCCAACAAAGACTGCACATCATCACCTTTTGTTGCATGGACTGGTTGTTGTTTGAGCTGCTGGACATCTGAGCAGGTGCGTCAGAGTTGATGATGGTCCTCCTCTTGAGCAGGTTCTCATCGCGCTTGTTCTTGCGCAGCTCGATGATATTGTCCTCGCGCTTCCTTCGAGCTTCATCCTGATCGATTCCCTTCTTGAAACCCTTGCCCTTGCGGCGGGCAGACATATCCGGACGGTTCATTGCGCCTTCCTAGAGAATCACCTGAAAGAAAAGAAGAAAAAAAAACTCGGAATCAGCTACTCGTGAAGCTACTAGCAGGTGTGTACAAGCAACGTAGACAACGAATCAATACTGTCGTAGAGGCCGACACTTATCCAGCTACGTTACCGGCAAGAGCCTAAAAAAAGACAACTGCCGCAGACTCTGTTGGCTGGCCCTATTCCACATATGCTGGGAGAGCAAATGGCATGATCGATACATAGTTAAAGCCGACACTAGCGGGTCAACGTCTGACCGTAGGACACCTACCGGACGAAGGCAGTCTAACCTCGATGAGCGAGGGGTTTCAGACGCCAGCGGGCTAGCATTTCATCACCGGGTAAGCATACGGAAGACACAGTATCTGCCGTGATAAATGGCGGGCTACGGGTTTGTAGGGTAGGGCGTAAGTCTTCAGAACAATTCGAGAAGACGGTCTGATACTTGCCGCCCGCGGCGGCGTTCCCTGTACGGCCACTGAGTAAATGCCCTCAGGCCGGCAAAGATACTCCGATGAAGCAAACGTGACAAGTTGGCTGCAGCGGGTGACTATAATATCTGGGGCTAGCATGCAGCTAGGAACTGATTTGCAAAAGCGCGGTGCTCCTGTGGCGAGGGTAGATCACCGCCGCTATGCAGGCGGCGCCAAGCGCTGCCGTACCCACGTACTAAAGCAGTATACCACTGTGGCTAGCTGGACAGCGGAGCCACCACGGGGAGAATTCCGAAGACAGCGCAGCAGGAGAGAAGTTCATTGAGTCTAGAAGGACGTGGGACCGAACGCACCTCTGACAATAATTCCTGCGCGAACGTGCTGGTATGTGGCGGGGAGACTGTGCTTGGCAGTAGCAACCTGCTGCAGAATAGTATGACATGACTTATCGGCCCTTTTCGCCCGGCCCGGGTGAGGGTGTGGCGCAGGGACAACTACGGTACGAGCACAGCAGCAGCAACAGACTTCGTGGGCTGCTCGGGTAGAACATAATATACTAATTTACCCGACGGCACGTTTTGCCAAAGATTTTAGTTTGCTTACAATTTGGCCAAAAGACCACCACAGGCCTGGCCTGGGGAAGATTAGCGCTAATTATGGGTTGGGTGGGTGGGTTACGCGAGCCAGATGGGCGAGCGCAAAGCAGAGGGAGCCAGTGCTCGGGGGTTGCACCGGCTTAAGGGGCTGCCGCTAGCTAGTGTTGCTGGGGGCAGGGCATGGGGCGTTGCGCTAAGCGTTTCCTCAGTCCTCGAGGGTTACCTCGAGGACTGGGTGAGACGCGCCGCTTTTACAGTAACGCTTTACCGTTCAGGTTTTGCGTTCTGTCACATATATAAGTAAGTTTTGCAAACCTCTAGATTTCAAACAATCTGACTATTTACCCGAGGGCACGTTTTGCCAGTATGTAATAAACCGGAGGTTTGCGCAACCTAGTCATGATGAAGCGGGTTGGCGGGGACGAGCCAGCCGAAGTACTGCCAGGCCGCCGGAGATGGGGTCACGGTAGGGTCGATGTATTTCCCTTCTGTGACGGAACTGTTCTTGGCCCAACCACCCATGTAATTGACGACGTGGAGTGGGGTCCCGATGCAACTAGCGGCGGAGGCGGCACCTTTGCGTAGGCTGTGCGATGTCCATTTAAATCCACTTGGAGGTGTGGCGCCGACGGCGTTGCATGCGTCGAGGAGCCAGGCGGAGAGTGTTGCAGCTGCTTGCCAGTCGCCGGAGTTTTTCGTAAGGTACGAAGCTCCATAGTGCGGCGGGGGGGGAGCTGTTGTAGAATTTCTTGCAGTAGGCGGTCCGCTGAGTGCAATAATATTCTAGTAATTCGGCCAGCACCGGATTGGCAGTCGTCGGGATAGCGATGATAGGCTTGTCGGCTGCGCTGCGCCTCTGATCGCCCTTAGCTTTGCGGATGAAAAGCCAAATTTTCTGGGATGGGCGGTCGACGACGAGGTCTTGTGTTAAACACCTTACACCTGATTCGGCTCTGCAGAAAAACGCATAGTTTGTGCAGATTGCCAGTAGCGCGCGAAATTGCGCGATGAGGTGCCGGTAAGTAGGTGTCCACCGGAGGTGTTTACGGAGGTCGGCGGCGGCTGTGAGTAGCGAGAGCGCTAGAGGGGCTGGTAACGGGAGGCGCGAGTCCGCTGCATGTAGACGTTGTTGTTACATCTCGAGTCCGCGTCGAGCGTCGGCCAAAAGTTCCCCGACCGCGATCGGCTGTTGCTGGTGGTCGCGGAAAAACTTGTTAATGGCCGAGTAGTACTGCTGTAGCGATGCAGCGGCGACGGTACCTTGCAGTCCCAACCATGTTGTGTAGTAGCGAACGACCGACTGTGTAGTAGCCTGTAGCGGATGGATGTCCTCCTCGTGGCAAAAGGCGGCAAATTGGCGCACGCCGCTGTCGTAGTTGGCGTACGTAGTCGGGGCCAGGGAGTTGCTCAGCAGGTGTAGTGCGGTGGTCCCGATGTGGTCGGTACCCAACAGGTTGCGAAGTCGGTTGGTCATGGTAGCCGTCCACGGGGCGTGTGCGTCCGGTTCTCGTAAGATGTAGCGGACAGGCCGCGGGGGCATGTGCGAACGAGTGGCCATAGCGCGTAGCTCTGTGAGGCTTGCGCTGGCCGTTCGTAGTGTGCGTCCTATTGCGCCTCTGCGGGTGTGTAGCCAGGCCGGCGTGGCAGTCGAAAGGCCACGATGCTCCATCTTGGCCGTCCGACCCCCTCGCGTGAGCTTAGCCGACCGGGGAAGAATAGGTCGCGCGAGGGGGGGTAGTGGATGGTCTCGGTGGCCAAGTCGTGGAAGTTCTGGAACCACGGCTTGTGGGGGCAGTACGGTGCGATGACGGTAGCAACCGCCCCTGATTGGCGTAGTTTCGCACAGAGGGCGGGCAGAGCTTACCACGGCGGGTTGCAGTAGTTTGTCTCGCATTGCCACGCGGCGTCCGGTAGGTGTAGACAGTCGACGTCCTCGCATTGTGGGTCGCGCCATCGGGCGTTGAAACGCGGGAGCTGCGCGTTTTCCATCGACGCAAACCGGTCGATCGAGTGTGGACCCCACGCTGTCTGTAGGTAGGCGAATATCCTGGGGTTCAGCTGCCAGTCGTCGCGGTCAAGCTCCCGGCTTAGGCTGTCGGCCCATATGTTCGCTGCCGAGCGGATGTAGCGGGTCGGATGCTAATGTCGTTGACGTCCAGGAGGTGCCAGAGTCGGCGTAATTCGGTCATCATGACCGGAGAGCGCGTAGTGAGTTTGGCTAGCGTAGCCACGACGGCTGTGTTGTCCTCGTGAAGTAAAACATGTCGACCTCGGAGTTGTGGTAGAAAGGATTCGATCGCGAGGCGAACGGCGCGGAGTTCCTTCCATGTGATGTGCTGCTGGCGGTCGTCGTCGTACCAAAACCCGCGGGCTTGGTAGGCAGGGTTGTCGTTCATGACGGCTCCCCACCCGTAACCACTTGAGTCGGCGTGTAGGTACGCTGTCTCGATTGGTTTGTAGATAGAGCGGCCGTTGTGTTGGTCAGGCACCGTGCGCCACCACTCGAGGTCGCGGCGTAACTGGTGTGTCAGCCGGACACGTCCGCCCCATCCCTTTCGCGTAGCCAGCACGCAGTGTAGTTCACGTAGAAAGAAGCGGGCTAGTGCGATGGCGAGGTAGAGGAACTGTGCCTTGCCAGCAAACGCCGCGAGTTGTCTGGCGGGTAGCCACCGAGCGGAGGTAGCTGCGCGGCCGAGTAACGCTGAAGCTTGTTTTGCGAGGGCTTGTAGCTTGTCGGTAGGGGCTCGAAATTCGCCTTTCAGGAGGTCGACTGCCATGCCCATGTGGGTGCCCACTTGGGTGGGCTGCCACAAGCCTTTGTCGGGGTTGCGCTGGAGACCTAGCCGGTGGAGGAAGGTCTCGATGCGGTCGCGTAGCAGTAGAGCTGCGTCGTGCGAGCTGGCCATGAACAGGAAGTCGTCCATGTAAGGTAGCAGTCGTACTCCGCGCCATCGGACGTTGCGAAGGAAACGTCGCGACGGCTTGTATGGCGTCGCGGAGTTGGCGGTCATCGGGGTAGGCGCTCGTCGCAGGTAGTTTGTGAACACTTGGGTCAGTTTGCAAAAATAGTAAGCCGACCCCGACCAGCCCATCGGGAGGCATGCGAGGCGCCACAGCTCGCCGCGGTAGTTGACCGTGAAAAAGTCGCGGTCCTCTTCTCGGATGCCGAGCGTGTAGTAGCCGTCCGCGAGGTCGAGGGAGACGAAGTAGTCGCCCGGGCGGGACAGGTGGCGTAAGTGTTTGAGGGTCTCGCACGACATCTTGAACTCCGCGCAATAGCTGTTGAGTTCGCGGAGGTCGATGATAAGCCGCCATTTGTTGACCCCGGGTTTGGGGACGAGGAACATGCGTGAGACGTAGCGAGGGTTGCAGGCGCGCTCCCAAGCTCCGCAGGCTTCGAAGCGCGGAAGCTCCGTAGCTAGGAAGTCGAGTTGAGGTTGAGTGGCGTCCTTCATGCAGACACCGTGGTTGAAGGTCGGGGACGTAGGCCGCTTTTGAACTTGACCCGCACGCCATGGCGGATCATGTTCACGACTTGACCGCTCGCGCCGATATGCTCCCACTCCCGCCTTCTTAGCCGCACGCGGTGACGCATGTATTTGGATGTCGAGGAGCAGGAATCGGCGCGGCGGGTCACACCATCATTTCTTCGTGGTGGGTTTTGCCCCGTCTGTAGTCTTAGTTCCGGCCGCCGCTGCCGCCGCTGCTGCTGCTACGGCCTTTCGCTTGTCGGCGGCTGCCTTCTTGGCCTTGGCGTCTTGTCCGGGGGGCTTGTCCGGCGTGACTCTCGCGAACGCTGCTCCAGCAGCTGCTTTGCTGGCGGCATGTAGGCTGACTTCGAGGGTCCGATCGACGAACGCTTGGCGTAGCTCGTCCAGTGCGCTCGAGACCGCATTAGGGCGTGGGCGGCAGAAACGTTCGTGCGCGAGCTCGGCGAACACTCGGTCCGTATCCGAGCTCGTTTGTCCGCCCGTGGTGAGGCGGAGGAAGCCCAGTCGAGTACGGGCGGCCTCCTCCGTCGCTGTGTGGGTGCGATGACCCGCTCGGATGAGGGCAACGGCCGCCGCCTGCTCCGCTGGTAGAGGAGGTCCGGTTGACATCGTGTCCAAAGCCTCGCTGATTGCCGCGTTGGCGCAGCTGTCGAAGAAGGCATAGCACCCGATGTGGAGGTACTCGTCGTACCCCGCTTGAGATTTCCGGTCGTTGAGGAAGCGGGCCGTGTCGTCCGTTAGCGTCCACAGACGAGGTTCGTCGATGTCGCGAGGGGGTCGCTCCAAACCGGCCGGAATGATTTTACCGTAGGAGGCAAAATCGACGAACTCGGGCTCGTGGAGCTCGGGGTCGTCGTTCAGCAGGTCGATAGGCTGCTCAGGGGCTGCCTTACCACCCTCAGTCGCAATAGTCGCGTCAGGGGGAATGGACTGCTGTTGATTCGGAAGCACGGCTGGGCCTGTTAAACGTTCGAGCTGGGCTAGTAAGGCGGTGTTAGACGCCTGAATCTGCTCAGCTAATCGGAGTTCGAGGGCCGAAACCGCGCTTTGAATTTTTTCGGAAGTACGTTGTTCGATTACAGAGGGGAGAGGGTCGACTCCGGGAGCGGAGGACAACGGCTCAGGCTGCATGATGTTAGACGGCGATTTAGAACGGGGGGAAGTGTCTCGTGACGCTCGAGTGCGCATGAGGCGATGTAAAACTGACACCCGGCTCGACTACGAGAGTCGAGACTGCAATTGCGCGAGCCAGATGGGCGAGCGCAAAGCAGAGAGTGCCAGTGCTCGGGGGTTGCACCGGCTTAAGGGGCTGCCGCTAGCTAGTGTTGCTGGGGGCAGGGCATGGGGCGTTGCGCTAGGCGTTTCCTCAGTCCTCGAGGGTTACCTCGAGGACTGGGTGAGACGCGCCGCTTTTACAGTAACGCTTTACCGTTCAGGTTTTGCGTTCTGTCACATATATAAGTAAGTTTTGCAGGCCTCTAGATTTCAAACAATCTGACTATATATATCAAATACAGGTACGGGTATGCGCATTATGCCAATACGTAGATCATTTTTAATTTTAATTTTGCGCCCCCGGCATATGGGACAGGCAGGTAAGCCCGCACCGGCACCCGCTACAAGCGGCTTTTTATTAGCACTACTTGAGAGCAAAGCAGCAGTTAGCAGCAGGTAATAAGGGGATCACAAGAGTAACAACATGAGCACGGACAGGGAAAAAGGAAGGGAAACAACAGGGCAAGAGTGACAAGAGGATCGCGGAATCCAAAGCACGGCAAAAGGAAGCACTACATTGTGCACATACCTAGCAGATTAAACTAAGGAAACTCGTAGGGAACGCCGAAAATGCAACATGTGGAGGGGACAAGCGGCGCCTCACGCGCCGCTCGAGGAAGCACGGGGACGCTTGCGGCCCATGGCGCGGGTGAAGAGCGCCTCGGCAGGAGAAGGCATCCCAACCGAGGAAGAAGCGGCCTCCACACCGTATCCGGGGACGGACAAACCGCGCAAGACGTTGTCCGCGTGAGCGACATGGACGGCGAGAGACCTTTCGGCGCCAAGAGGTCAACAACTTGCCCACATACACCCCTTTAGAGGCGGCTGCCTGCATGGCCGGTTTTGTCACGAAAGCCGTGGCGTGGCCGCCGAGAGTACCAAATTCCGTGATTGGAACGGAATGAAGCGGATGTCGGGGCGACTCCTCACCCCCTCCGAGTACTTCTCGAACTTGGTCTTCTCAGCACGGCGTATAGCGACGGGAGACGGGGGGCTGGAAACGCCGAACAAACCGGAGACCACGGCATCGAGAGCAAGTTGTGAGCCTTGCATGCCGTGATATTGCAAGACACCCACATCCGCAGGGAGGCCGTCGTTGCCGTTGGCGAGTTGAACTAACATCTTGGGATCTGTGACAGCCTCGACGCCAACCCCGTGAGCGCCACGAACCTCGGAGATGATTTACGCAAGGGCCGTCACTAACCAAGAGTGAGTGGTGTGGACCGAAGCATCTCCGCAACATCGAGCCAAATGGTATGGAAAAGCAGTGGTCCACGCATCATCCGACATGTCAACACCCGCCGACGCGAAAGCACCCATCATAGCTTGTACCGAGAGATGGCAAGAAGCACAAGCATTAGGGGAGCGTAGAGTAGAGAGGATGCGGGGTGAGGGATACCGAAAATGCGACATACCGCGAAGCGAAAAACTGTGTCGCAGTGTTCAAGGAACTTGTCACGGAGCTCGCCCATGCGACCCGCATTAGGCGGGTCCGAAGCCAAAAACGTAAGGGCGCCACGTGGCCGAGACGATATACAAAGCGCCTCTGCCACCTCTTCCGCCCCGACCTCTTACACCGCACATTTGACGAAGATGTCTGCCACCTCATCACAAGACTCGGCTCCCGTCGGAGATTCACTCACCCACACCCGCTACCACCACACGCAACCGATGGACCACTCGTGAGGACCTACTCACGGCACTCCGTCGCACCTTCCACATCCATACCGATATTTACTCAGACCCCCTCAACAAATCACTACACTCACACACCTACAATTCACTCTATCCTGAAGACATCGCTGCATTCGTCTTCTCATCCTGCGGCAGCAACGCACCACACACCGGGCACGCCACAAATATCATTGACCCGGAATACGACCACGAATGCATGCGACGCGCCATGGAACATGCAATCACCATCGCACACTCCACAGCTTTTCACTCCCCTAGCGCCAATATCCTCATACTCCCCCGATGGAAACGCACACCATACCGTCACTCCAAATACATCGCCTCACCATACACCCACCACCTTTAAACTCTCCCCAACGACGCAACCACTTTCATACCCCCAAACCAACACACATGCACGTCGAGTGCTGCCCCCCCCCCCCCCCCCGCATATACTAGCGGGCGCCACGGCCAGCGTTATTGCCCTCTTGTCGGCCAAGAACTGTGTGGAACCGGCCTCGTACCACGGTACTCAGTGTAGTGCCCAATCGACTGAATGGCAAGCGGCCATGCAGTAGGAGTTTGACACCCTCACGGACAATGGGACATGGGAGCTCGTCAGTCCATCCGAAGGCCGTGCGGGCGTCAACAACGTGTGGATCTATAATATCACTGATGGACAAATATGGTGAGGTGTCTCGCTACAAGGCTCGCTTCGTCGCCAAGGGTTGCAGCCAGATAGCATGTCTCGACAACAAAAAGACTTTCTACCCTATCATCGCGATGGCCATGTTGATATCCCTTAGTGGGTATGATAATGGACACATCTGTACGCTAGACTCCGGGGGAGTCTTGGCCCTCCACACATAGGTGGTCGCAGTGTTTACACGATGCGCGGAATTCATATGCACAATATGTTCCAATCGGGTACCGACTTTTGGGGCGGTACTTGGATAAGGCGTACAACTCCGTTCCGGAGGCGTGGGTTCTAACCCCCCTCATGGCATTTCTATCATGTTATGGGCCCTCCGCGTTTACTGCGAGGCTACCGGCCGGAGTTCATGGGATGATGTCCATTAAGGGGGAGTGTTGATATCCCTTAGTGGGTCTGATAATGGACACATATGTACACTGGACTCCGGGGGAGTCTTGGCCCTCCACACATAGGTGGTCGTAGTGTTTGCACGATGCACGGAATTCATATGCACAACATGTTCCAATCGGGTACCGACTTTTGGGGCGGTACTTGGATAAGGCGTACAGCTCCGTTCCGGGAGTCGTGGGTTCTAACCCCCCTCATGGCATTTCTAACAGGCCAACTTTCGAATGTTCCTTGCCATTGATGCCGCCATGGACCTCGACATGTACTAACTTGACATTTGCACCGCATTCTTGTATGCACCCACCTGGAGGATGTGTACATTTATCAGTATCTTGGCTTTGCGGACGGTACTTCGAAGGTGTGTCACCATAACCGCCACCTCTACGGGCTTAATCAGTCTCCCCGCGATTTCAACACTGTGATGTGGGACTCACTTGTCGATAACAGGTGGCAACAATGCATGTCGGACACGTGCATCTACATTTTCAGAACATGGACTGTTTTCGCAATGATCGCGTTGTTCGTGGATGACGTCCCAGCCGTGTGCAACGACACGGAGTGGTTGATTGCGTTTAAGGCGCAACTTGGGGCCATGTTCAAGACCAAGGACATGGGCGATCTATCTCAACTCATGGGCATGCACATCACTCGAGACATGACAACCCGCACAATATCGATGGACTAGTCCAAGTATGTGAAGGATATCATGGTCAAGTATAGCACGCCGGGCGTAAAACCGTCATTGTTGCCGACGGATCCCGGCTTCATGTCAAGTCCCGTCGGCATCCCCTCAATTCCCCGTGGTATGCGCTAGAAACCCCGTAGCCGTGCCACGCTTGGCACGGTAGTACGCTAAGAGGGCGAGGTATGGCGGCGGGATGCTCATGAGGATCAGCCGCCGCCGGAAAACCGGTACGGAGGGTTTGAATTTTTTCCGCACCCCCCCCCCCCCCGGCCTTTTTGGATCCGGCCATTGCGACCGTGCGCTTCTCCACCGCTACCCACTATCGCTAGGCAAACCTAATATTTGAGAGTGCGAGCCCGGTTCAGCTCAAAGGCTCGCACTCGAAACAAGGGTGCTCGATGGGTGCACAAACGGTGGGTGGAGGGTACAGTCGCTTGCTGATTTTCTAGACAAGTACCCGGGTATCGTCACAAAGAGCCGGGGAAATGGCCGGCAAAACTTTTCAGCGCGGCGGCAGGCGCGCTAGCTTTTTTGTCTGCTGTCTCGGTCCCCCCCACCTGCCCTCGAGGTGACGGGGGACCTCGATTAGGAGGAAAGTCGCGAGAGGAGGAGCGGCTACGACCTTGGGGCGGGGCTGATGGGATGCGACGGCGGGATCGACGACCGGCCGCGTTAGGAGAGGTTCTTCACTTGCCTTTCCCCTTCTTTCTCCGGTAAGACCGAAGTCACGCGGGAGCTAGATAAGGATGGCCCGTCGACCCTCTCGAACGCCGATGGGCTTAGGCGGGTCGGCACCCCGGTTCGGTGGGAGCGGGGCGTGCATCGTGAAGGTCGAGTAGCAGTTTCACTTTGCATTCTTGAAAAGTGGATTTATTTTTGGACATGTTTTTCTTGATAACAAAATTATTCTGTTATTATTGCTTTGGCGGGGCGACTGTGGCAATTACTGCGGTTGCTTACAGTTTTTTACCTCCGAGGAGCGTCGGCACACATTCAAGATAGGGACTAGAGTCGACGGCAATGCATTGTGGCACAAAAAAGACTTCCTTCAGCAAAGAGGTGTCACGGTGAAGATGAATCTCGCGATAAATTGCCGAGGACCGAGAAGCTTGCCACTTAGCCACGAAACCAAAACGTAACATCTCTTACTTCGACTGAGTAACTTTACCGATATTGGTAGCAAAAGGCGTAAGAGTAAAACACCCCTCACAAATGGAAGCCAAAACGACGTAAGAACCGTCATGTTGCTCCGTCGACTGATAAGGTACAAGTCTTTCGACCCTGCCGGCGTGCGAAGGTTATTTGTCACGTAAGGCACATGGCACGCAAGGCACGAAAGGCACATGTCACGTAAGGCGTAAGGCATGCATGTGCAAAAGCAACGTATTCGTAGATGTGCTGCGTTTTGTTGTCGGGAAACGGTACGCGAACAACTTTACCACGCAACAAAAGCAAATCGTCGACAGTCATGGTCATGCCGGTCTCTTCGAAAATTCCACAAACTACAACGTCGACAAGTTCCTCGTTAAGATAGTACAGGCAGGAAACCAATATTTACCGGTTCGGGACTTACATTGCAAAACAAGCTTGATGTCCATTGCATTGGGACTTCCGAGAGGCATTACAACCACCACGTAGTTAAAAAGTCCAACTGATGCCATGTCAAATCAAGCGAGCATAAGCGAACGAACGTAGCGAATGCAAAAGCGTGTTGAGATCACAACTCCCAACCCAATGTGGTAGTTTGCCTCTTCGCAAACTACGAACACAAATCAATGTTACGGCATGAGAAAGTGTGGATGAGAGAGATCCCTTGGATGGCTCACCCGGGCCCACACTATTTGTATATAGGTGTTGTGGGTGTCGAAAAGGGGGGGGGTACCGTAGTCGGATCCTTCGGGCCGCGGGTGGATGGACATTAGTCAAAACCCTCCGTGCGGGGTTTTCCGGCGGCGCCGACCCGGAGGGTTGTCGTCGCCAGATCGTGTCGGCCCCCCCGTCGCGACCAGCCTCCTTGACGCCCAAGCGTACTCCCACCCCCGGGAGATGTAGCATGTCGACGTAGCAGTCTGCCATTCAGCGCCCTGCACTTGAGGTGCTTCCCAACTTGTTCAACGCCGGGTACGGACATTATATTAGTTTCCAAACAAGCCCTCCGTACAAGGCTTTCCGGCGGCGGTTGATCCTGACAATCGCCGTCGCCTCACCTAGCCGCTTCTTTGCTAGCGACCGACCACCGGCATGTGTCATGTCGTGCCTCTCCCCCCGGGAAGGCTCGACTGGCACATGGCTAGTCGACAACGAGCGAGCACCCTTTCATGGCGCAGCTTCCCGGTTGACCATCGCCAGCTCCAACGCCCGCGTCCCACCGTTGATCCGGCCGTACCCTCCTCGCCACCACACACTCTTGTGGTACAAGTCCCATTCTCCCAAAGTGGGATTGTATCTAGTAGAATCTAGCTACGAAAAGCATATCGGACTGGCCGAGCAGGAGATCTTGGCGCCGGTATTGCAAAAAAGTTATTTATTCAAAAGCCCTATGTACATGGCCTTCCCGACAGTTGTTCATCCCGCGGATCACGTTGTCGGCTCTCAAGCATGGCCCGGCTACGGGGTTTCCAGTGCCCGCCACGGGGAGGTGAGTGGATGCCGACGGGCATGCGAGCGCACCCCCCCTCCGGGGCCGCCGCCGCTGTGCCGCCGGCGGGCGCCACGATGCTCGACTAGATGACATTAACAACAAACCTCTTGAGTATATCGACCACAAAGACTGGACAGACTACGCTTCACGAACGTTCGCGGAGTTCTATGTCCTTCAAAGGCACAACCAATATGGACGTACGCTCTGCTACGTGTTTTTACGTCCGCCCCTGACGCGGCACTCGAAAGTGCTTTGGAAACGATTCGCTCGGTCACTTGCACCCCGGACGAGAAAGCCTACGCCTATTCCCTCATCGACGCATCGACTCGCACACATCAAACAGCGGCCTCAGCGGGGAAAGCGCGACTCACCTACATCAGACGCTTCAAGGCAAAGAAGGTCCTCACGGGAGAAAAACGAGTCGCCGAGCGACTCATCAACTCGAGATGCTTTGGCTCCATCTCCTCAAAACCCGGAGGCAAGGTCGTCGACATACTCATGTCAGCCATGGAAGACAAACGACTCGAAGTCAGCATCACCGCAGTTGCTAAAGCGCCAGCAACTCCCGAGTGCAAGGCCGACAAGCCTAGAAAAGAAAAGCCGGATAAACCCAGCGGCAAGCACGATAAGCCGGACAATAACAAGGCCAAGCCCAAGGAACGCAAGGGAGGCCGGTTTCTCCACTCAAGCCACAAAGCACACAAAAAGACCGAGGCCGACTACAAGTTGGAATGACGGGGTAGCCCGCTGCGCTGATTCTTGCACACAAGATTCAAACTACATACGTCATCGCGTGCGGCGAAACGGGCAAGCATGGAAAGATTTCGGCGCGAGCGGATAAGCCTTGAAATGGCTATGGGAGGACGTAACTATTCCCTTCCTAAACAATCGACTACCACCCCCGTTCAACCAAGGCGTCTTCCTACTAGACACTATTCCCGAGTAACTCCCCTTCATCTAGGCCGAACTCGCGCGTTTCGTGAAGGCATGAGCCCACCACATGCATTTGGTACGTGTCCATACACTTTTTAGTCGCCAAGTCAAACATAAATCAGTGGAAAATTATCGTTGACCTACCGCACATGAACAACATCTGCGTCCGGAAACGGCTACGGATTGGGTCCATGCTAGGAGTTTGACACCTAACGAGAAAAGACGACTGCATGTCAAACGCTACCTCCGACACACACGCCGGAGAGGCGCCAATATTCTCCCTTGTGTCGACGACTTCCTCCTCTTAGCTGCGACACGGAAACTCGCCCGGGCGCTCCGCTATCGAGTCGACAACCTCCTCACCAGATTAGGACTCCTCCGCCACCCTACCAACGGGTTCTGAGAACCTACCCATACGGGACACCATATGGGCATCGACATCGATACAGCCACCGGTTACTTCTCCGCGCCTACTACAAAGCTTCAGAAGCTCTCCAAGCAAGCCCGTCAACTAGTGCAGCGTTGTACACGAGCGAGAATAGGGCTACATGTAAAATATGTACAATCCTTCGCTTGTAAAGCTCAATACTTTTTTCTCGCTAACCCGATTGCGAGATTCTTTCTCCGCGAGTTGCACACCGTCATGGGCGACAAGTGGGGAGGCCGGGTCCGCCTCATCCCTCAGCTTCGTCGCGACATGCAATGGTGGACACATGTACCCAGTCACGCCAACGATAAGAGCATACACCGCCCCGTCGAGACAACCTACATCCACTTCGACACTTCATGTTATGTTTGGGGCGCCGTACTCGACGGCACTCTCGAAGCATGCGGATTCCGGGCCCAACAAGGCTGGATACAACACATTACTTCGAAGGAGCTGAAGGCCGTTCGCATGGCCGTCCTCATCTTCCTCCCTCACCTCGCTGGCCGCATCATCCTCCTCAACGAGAACAGCCGCGCCTTGTGCTATTTCTTGGCCGGTCTCACATCGCGTTCGCCAGAAATGAAGGAGTAGCTCCGCCATATGTGATTCCTCTTGAACATCAACAACATACACATCAAGTTCCGGCACATGAGATCCGCAGCGAACACTTGGGCATACAAGCTAAGCCGCCAATTGGAGACCGACGATTGGCAGCTCGATCCTATTGTGTTTTTCGATATGAAGACCAAGTTCGGGCCCCACACGATCGACCGCTTCGCTTCGGCGCTCAACACGCTACTCCCTCGCTAAAACACTAACTATCTCGGGCCTTCGTGCGAGGCGGTGCACGCACTACATCTATCAGACGCTCATGCTAATTGGCGAGACGAGAACAAATGGTGCAACTTCCCTTAGCTCATGCTACCTGACCTCACATAGAAACTCCTTTAGAGCGGCGCGTCAGCTACCATGGTCGGCCCCCGACGGCAAGGAAAAGCGTGGCACCAAGCACTTACCAAGTTGGCGTTCCACAAGAATGTCCTTCCTGCGCGCGCTCACTTGTTCCGTCACGGGCGGCGGCACAAACGCGGTACAATCGACCTGCCACACCGGCCCATCACCATCTTTCGGATTCACTTCCGGCATGGTTGTACCTCCTCGGGGCATAGTAAGTGCCACTCTAACCATGTTCAACACACGCGAGATCAAACCAGCAGTTCAGAATTACCCGACCCGTGAAGCTAAGGTCCGCTACAAACTCGAGATTTATGGTTGCAAATACCCGTTGCCCTACTCGATGCGCCCCTACATGCAACGCCTATTGGTCGCGGATACCATGGGAGGTAAGACGCTCGAATTAATTATCGCAGCTTGGGCTAAGAGCACGTCCGAAACACATGGCAACGCGATAAAACAACGCCTCGAGTGTTATGAAGAACGATGTCTACCACCATTGGCCGCTACAACAACTACCGTTGCGCGGTACATTCCATGGATCTGAGAACAATGCACCATCAAGGCGACAAGTCTACAACCCTACCTTTCAATAGTAAACGGCTTCTTCAAAGACCACGGCGCCGAACCGGTCGCACATTAGTGGGAAACGTTAGGCGCGGACTCGCATCTTCCCAAGTCTACTTTCACTCTAGCAGAACGCGCTTGTACCTCCTAGCCCATGTTTCAGTATCATCGCTACGAATCGCCACGACCTATGCACGAGGCTCGCGGACACTCGGACGCTAGCCCAGCCAGACACCGTGCTGTTATTTAGAGAGTTTCTAGCGAAGGTGTTTCTATTCACATTTGTTGTTGGGGAGAGAAGGACTTGAGTGCCGGTCGGGTGACCTTTTATGTACACGAACCGATGGAACCCTCTTCTACCACAGAACAAGACACCGCGGGACTTCCACGGAGCGGAAACTAGTGTGTGAACTATTGAACTAAGCTCACCCGGATATCGCGGCACTACTTACGTACTTCGACGGGGCCCCGTGCCAATTTTTTTGCGCAAAAGCTGCCATGTAAGAGATGTGCGATTAGTCATCGCGAACCCACTACTCAATGGACATCGAAACCCTCATATCTTGGCTTCACTTGGTACTTCGCGTGGTGCACGAACAATCACCGGAAAGTTTCGCATGGACTTCGCACTCATTACGCAAAGCTGCCGCAACAAGAGCGGACGGTATATATCGGTACCCCGATCCAAAAGATAAAGTTCTTCGGCGGTTGGGCGTGAGAGTCGGACGTAGTCCTCGCCTACATCGACCCAACAATACTCCCGAGTCCGGGAGCTTGGCAACTGTTTGGCTTGATGACCCATGGCGGACCCCCACCCATCGCCACACGCCAATCGACGATATATGGCATAAGCGAGCCCCAACACAACTTAAGTGGTCGTATTGATAATATAAAGGTTTGAATTACACAACTAGAATTAATACGCATTGACATGCGCTCCCTCCGACTATACATCTCCCTAAGGGTTTCACGCGCACACACGCTCAAATAGTAATTTGTCCACGCACTATATGACGCAAAATAGTTGTTTACGAGAAGTTCAAAAGCATATATGACGCAAAAGCAACGATTGTGTGTCCACTTTCTGCCTTTTGCGAGAGCTATCCCACCCTCTCGATTCCCTCTCACATTTCCCTCTCGCCTATACGGTGGCCT